>SHCU01001290.1:7254-24697 GCA_004307685.1 Ceratina australensis | reverse complement strand
AAAGTAGATCTTGATTTTTATATATAGCATGATTAAATAAACCTATATCTGGCATCTGTACCACAAATACGTATAGTTCCTAACCATCGACGTATCAAGATTAACGAAAACATTGCCAAAAGTGCTCTCGCTGAGCTTCATGAACATGGTCAAAAAACAAATTTACTTATTGCTTAAACGTAGAAAAGTGTGTAAGAAGAATTTTACTTGGGAAAAGGAGGGTAGCGAGCACCGGGGAAACAGCTTTCTTAAGGTAGCTTAGGAATCCGTAGAAGGCTCGTTCAGCAGAAATTCCTCAGCGAGAAACAAACCAAAAATACGTACTATTAAGAAACGATTGAAACATCGGTGATAGAAGGAGGTGTAAATGTGGGAAACTCGACGAGTTGCGAGGGGTTGTTTCGCAGGAGGGCAGCGGTACTCACGATGGTCGTTCGTCTGCCTGCTCTCGAACGGTTGTTACGTTTCGTTCACTCGCTGGTTTAGTTCGCTGACGTATGCTCGACACGGACCGGAAAAATGATTCGCGAGGAACGAGAGCGTGAATCCTGTCTCGTGAAGAACGGAAGAAAAACACACGGGGCGTCACGTTTTACAAGCGCATCGTTATACGCCCTGCGATATCGACGACGGTGTAGACGGTGGAAAATCTATCGGTGGCACGGGTCTCTCTTCGATGGAACACGAGTGCGCCTGACCGTTGACGAGCACGAACATGGCCGACTCGACGAAATCGATAAAACATGTTACGTTTTCCGCCGTTTCAACGGAGTCGACGCTTTGCGCTTTCCACCCTCTATGAACGGACGCGTGCGCCTGAGATGAACAACGTAAAGACGTCGTCCTCTTCGAAGTGATCGCCGACACCAAGCACCGCGTTTACGTGGACAACACATGTTCCATCCACGGTCAATCAAAAACGAAGTTCAACATTATAATTATCCACCCCTTAACAAGTTATAGGCTTTTTATAATTAGCTTTCTTATTTCTATATATTTAGGAATCGGATAGAGATTTTGATTGAGGAATGTAAGTTATCTTTTTTAAATGTCATGCAACGATCAGTACAAAATTTTGAAATGAACAACAGTGTTCGATATGTAAATTATTCTGATCTTCCAACATACAGTAATTAATCAATATAATCTCATCGAATAATGATGCCGAAAATTTTCGACGAATTCAGTGGGTAACTGACCATAACCAGTGGGTAACTGCATTATCGCACCGCTATCGGAGTTTACCCAATAATTATTTCAAAAGCATTTAGGCTCGAGGAGCACGAGAATGGAATACAACGAAAAGCCGAATGGAAGAGAAAGAGAAAAGAGTTGGTTGAAAGGTGGACCTTCGTGAAACCATCGACGCTATGCGATAGTCGAGTCTGTCTCCTCTATTCATCGGCCGTTTTGCACGGAAGAGGGACCGTCCCTGTAATCGGGTCGCGATACGGAACACTTGAGAAAATTAGAAGAAGAGAGATTTTTCACATGCCGGGGACGAAATCGATCAACCGAGTCTCGCCCACGTTTCACAGCCGAACGTTTCGAGAGGCGTGTGTGAACCGTTTCACGATAAAGAATGAAGATAAAAGTCGGGGTAAGCGAGTCGGGAAATTTCTCGTTGAGAAGTCATTAACTGCCGAGAGAAACACTGAGGATGTTTTTCCAAACAGGATGCGTTAAATGTGGGCAGCTAACTAACATACGACCGATGACATACGAGCAAGGAAAGGTAAATCCGTCTCTGGGGCAGAAACAAATATTGGTTTAAAGGTACTATTAAAATCACCGGAACAGCAGTCTAATTTTCGGGATAATCGAAGCCCCAGTATTCACTCTTCGCAAAGAATTCTCTTGTCATGTCATCTGCATACGTAGGATATTCAGTATAAAGAAACGATATTATTGTACCGAAGAAATTACTTTGTAGGAAGTAATTCATTTTTTAAAGATGGATGAAACAATGCGCAAAGAAGTAGATCTTGATTTTTATATACAGCATGATTAAATAAACCTATATCTGGCATCTGTACCACAAATACGTATAGTTCCTAACCATCGACGTATCAAGATTAACGAAAACATTGCCAAAAGTGCTCTCGCTGAGCTTCATGAACATGGTCAAAAAACAAATTTACTTATTGCTTAAACGTAGAAAAGTGTGTAAGAAGAATTTTACTTGGGAAAAGGAGGGTAGCGAGCACCGGGGAAACAGCTTTCTTAAGGTAGCTTAGGAATCCGTAGAAGGCTCGTTCAGCAGAAATTCCTCAGCGAGAAACAAACCAAAAATACGTACTATTAAGAAACGATTGAAACATCGGTGATAGAAGGAGGTGTAAATGTGGGAAACTCGACGAGTTGCGAGGGGTTGTTTCGCAGGAGGGCAGCGGTACTCACGATGGTCGTTCGTCTGCCTGCTCTCGAACGGTTGTTACGTTTCGTTCACTCGCTGGTTTAGTTCGCTGACGTATGCTCGACACGGACCGGAAAAATGATTCGCGAGGAACGAGAGCGTGAATCCTGTCTCGTGAAGAACGGAAGAAAAACACACGGGGCGTCACGTTTTACAAGCGCATCGTTATACGCCCTGCGATATCGACGACGGTGTAGACGGTGGAAAATCTATCGGTGGCACGGGTCTCTCTTCGATGGAACACGAGTGCGCCTGACCGTTGACGAGCACGAACATGGCCGACTCGACGAAATCGATAAAACATGTTACGTTTTCCGCCGTTTCAACGGAGTCGACGCTTTGCGCTTTCCACCCTCTATGAACGGACGCGTGCGCCTGAGATGAACAACGTAAAGACGTCGTCCTCTTCGAAGTGATCGCCGACACCAAGCACCGCGTTTACGTGGACAACACATGTTCCATCCACGGTCAATCAAAAACGAAGTTCAACATTATAATTATCCACCCCTTAACAAGTTATAGGCTTTTTATAATTAGCTTTCTTATTTCTATATATTTAGGAATCGGATAGAGATTTTGATTGAGGAATGTAAGTTATCTTTTTTAAATGTCATGCAACGATCAGTACAAAATTTTGAAATGAACAACAGTGTTCGATATGTAAATTATTCTGATCTTCCAACATACAGTAATTAACACGATTGTCCGATTCAAATTCTGAAGAAACAGCCGTGAAAGGTGATTTCATGGTTTGGTATTACTACTTTAGGTCACTGAAATTATCGACCAAATATCGAATCGTGGAATTCACTTTCTGAACTCTACAACTCTCTTATTAAAAAGGGTCTTCGAATTTTCATTAAACAAGAGGTGACTCGATTGAATTCTCTATCTAATTTTATTTTACCATTTGGAATTTACTACTTTAATATATGTATAATTAGTAAATGGAACTTACTTGAGATGGATGATAGTAAAACAATCGAGGATAGCAGCTCGTGCTCGAATGATGTCAATGAACACGATTTAAACTATGAACGGATTAGAGCAACAACTCCTCTAGACAATAGAGGGATAAAACCGACATTGTGTTATCTTCCCCGAATTCTAGGAACTGAAGCGAAAAATGAACTGAAGGTTCCATCGTTACCACACGTGAACACGATGGTTTTACAGACATCATTACCTTACGTGAGTATATCGTTATGCATATCTAAATGATTCTACAGCGTAATGGATAGCTTCAGAACTTACAATTAGCGAAGTTATATCATACCAAACTTTCAAAGAAAAAGATGCTTTTATTGTATGCAATTCAAGAGTTTCCGAAAATAATATTGCTACTGTTCAAATAAATTTTATGGCTATAAAACTTTGTTTTCGATCTAATACTAACAAAGTTAGATCGATGTTATAGTTTTGTATTGGAATTTATACGCGTAGATATTGCAAACCATATATTTTGAGAACGCGGTGCAACGAAGAAGAAATTTTCATAGAATCCTTTTGCTATCCTCATATCGTATATTTGCGTTATAGTAAAATTGGAAGAAAGATGTTGCATCTAAAATTATATTTTTAGATTCCTGTATATTCTCACTTAAAAACTTACGACATCAAACCATTCGTTAGGCCACCTATGCCACCTGCACTGGCCGGAGTACTACGCTGGAGTCTGTAAGTGAATTAACTGAATTAAATTGGATACAATTTGTTGACTATGATAAATTGTGAATTTTATTAAGTCCTAGACACGATACTATCGAGGTTAGTAACTCTTACACGAGTTTACCATCCAGCGAAAGAACAAGTAACGGAAGATCCTGTGTTTCTAAAAAACCTATGGATAGTCAAATAAAAAATGCAAAATAAACGACATAAAATGCAAAATAAACCATTATAATTTTATGTACATGTTGATATACTGATTACTTGAAGGCTCTTGCATTTGCTAAACTCATGCCAGAGGGGAAATGATGAAGTTATGTCTCAAATTTTTACAAGGAGGCACTTCAACCATCGACACACTATTAAAAAATAGTAGCACACAGATACTCAGTTCAGACACTCCGTTCGTTGTTCCAACGATTACATATTCTACCATTCTTTAATAGTATCTCGATGGATGAATGTGCCTTTTTGGAAATTTTCGAGACAGCACTTTCAAATTTGGCATGTCAGAAACCCGAAAATGAGCATTCATACTTCCCCTCTGACATAAGTTTAACAGGTGCAAGACCGACGGACTGATGTTTCGCCTTCTCTCTCTACTCGTCGAAGTTTGCCCGAGCTCAGGGCACACGAATGCAGACATTGTGCCATAGTGTACGTAAGTGCAGGGACTGATTTTGATGGCTCCCGTCCCCAATCTGGAACCTCTGCGCGGCAGTCCAAAAAGGATGAGATTTGAAGGCTTCATTTTCCTGTATTTTGCTAAAATAATATATTTACATTGATAACAGAGACATTCGTATGTTTTACGAACGATATAATTCTTACAAAATTATTAAGAATTCTTAAATTAACCAAATGGTCAAAAGTATTTCCACTGGTCTCGTTTCTGATTTTTCGTGCTCGTGCGCTTTTTAGACGAGTAATATGTGACGTGTATAATTTTAAGTATTAAACACCTATAGGTTATTATATGTATTACTCAGTACATACATTATTCTCCACAGTAAAATTAAGCTAATGCCTAACCTAAATTCTATGTTTACTTGCCTACATACTAGAGTTATAATTTGTGTAACTTTACAGATAAATTTACGAACAAATAAATTTACAATATATTTATAGGTACTAAAATAATTCTAATTTGTTTTCTACTCCAAAAAAGAATGCAGTGATGATTGGATGGTATGTTTGTTAAAAAGAATGGGTCGTTGCACTCAGTTGCGATCTCATTTACTCTCAAGCAGCATAAAAGATTTATTTCAGCATGGCCTTCATTATAAATGATCCATTTCAAATGTTGTGAGTTTATTGCTTTGTTTTTTCACTTCATACAAGAATCTAATGAGCCGAGTGCACTCAGTGCACTGACCTAAAATACGAGTAGAGCTGGTCACTGACCGTACGCCGTACGCGCACAGCTCAGTACCTAAACGTAGTTCAGTGTTTACATCCAGTTTTACATCGCGAACTGTCAAGGTGAAGCGCGGCGTCAACACTTCACTGCCATCGAGCCCCAGTGCATGACGTACCGTTGAATCGCGCGAAGGAATTGAACTTGTTTCGATACAAAGTGCCTTGAAGAAACGTTAGGGACTGTTTGACCGCGGTTAATTGTCGGAATACATTTTTACGTGAGAATGTCGAAGATAAGTCAGACCGGAACGGGATTGAACAAAGTCGAGAGTGAATTTTTGTTTCCGAACAAAGAGGCGTCTGGCAGTGAACACAGTATTTCTAGCATAGTGTCTAGCATTTCTGTTTCGCAGGATGAAAACTTTCGCGTGTTGAAACACGCGGAGGATAGTCTCCGAGTTATGGAGAAATATTTGCATGAACAACAATTAACAGACGTCACGTTAATCGCAGGTGAGTGGTGCTGCACGTAGATTTCTTTGTTTTCGAATGACGCTTGTTGCTCAGAAGTGAGTCATCCGAATCGAAATTGAAACAAAGAAAATGCATGATCGTTTAAACGATGTAGTAAGTAGATTTATTGTTTCATTGTTCACTCAGGGAAAAGACGTTTCCCTGCACACCGTTTAGTACTTAGTGCAGGTTCAGAATATTTTGCTGCCATGTTCACTAGTTCATTAAGAGAATCTGCACAGGATGAAGTTGAATTAAAGGGTGTAGATGGTGATGCGTTATGGGCTTTGGTCTGTTATTGTTACACAGGTATACCTTAACACTCGTTGTTTCAATAAATTTATTATTTCAGCTATTAAATATCATGAAGGATTAATTGTAAAATTAACTTTATACTTTTAACTATTAGGTTGCATAGAATTGAGGGAAGACAGTGTAGAAACCCTTCTGGCAACAGCATGTTTGTTACAACTAAATCCAGTTGTTAAAGCTTGTTGCCAGTTTCTTAGGAAACAACTTCATCCAAGTAATTGTTTAGGAATAAGAATGTTTGCCGATACACAGGGATGCACAGATTTATTAGATCATGCCCATGCGTATACGACAAAACATTTTATGGAAGTTACAAAAAATCAAGAATTTTTACTATTATCTGCCAACGAAGTTGCCAAACTTTTAGAATCCGAAGACCTGAATGTTCCTTCAGAAGAGACTATTTTTCATGTAAGAATTCATATTGTCTATATCTAGAGAAAAAACGTTGAACAAATCAGATAATTCTGTTTTCAACAATTATGTCTGATTAAACTCAAGGTTTGAAGTGATAGAGGAACTATTATTGTTACTATTAACTTCAGGCACTTATGACATGGCTGGAATATGATCCAGAAAAGAGGAGAAAGGATGCAAGCAAATTATTAAGTCTTGTAAAGTTACCTCTATTATCTCCTGCGGTAAGCTAAAGCTGTGTACTTATAAAAGGTATATAATGATTTAAAACATTCTTATTACGTCCGTACAGTTTATAGCAGACAATATAGAAAGTAATGAAATGTTCAAAGATCAAAGATTGGCACAGGATTTAGTTATGGAGGCACTGAAATATCATCTTCTACCTGAGCGTAGACCATTGCTTCAATCGGGACGTACGAAGCCACGAAAAGCCACTGTAGGTCACATGTTGGCAGTTGGGGGAATGGATGCTAATAAAGGTAAATAAGTGAAAAATGTAATGGTAAAATAAGTACCGACCTTCTTGTTATTATTTTCGTTAGGTGCTACATCCATAGATGCATTTTCTTTGCGCGATAATGCGTGGAAATCCATGGCTACCATGAGCGGTAGGAGACTCCAGTTTGGTGCTGCTATCGTTGATAAAAAGTTAATAGTTGCGGGTGGAAGGGATGGATTAAAAACATTAAATACTGTCGAATGTTTTGATTTTTCATCTTTCACGTGGAGTACATTGTCACCTATGAATATCCATAGGCATGGATTAGGTGTTGCTGTATTAGGTGGACCATTGTATGCAGTCGGTGGTCATGATGGCTGGAGTTTTCTTGATACCGTTGAAAGGTGGGATCCAGCTACAAGGCAATGGAGCTCAGTTTCTCCTATGTCTATACAAAGATCTACAGTTGGTGTTGCTGTTTTAAATGATAAGTAAGTCTCGAGAAAATTAAATATCCATATTAAGATACGATTTTATGAATAGGACATGTTGACGTATGAATAGTAGTATTGTACATATTCTATATTGATTCTTTTAGATTATATGCTGTAGGTGGAAGAGACATAAGCTCATGCTTGAACACTGTTGAGTGTTATGACCCTCATACAAATAAATGGACACCATGCGCACCAATGTCAAAGCGACGAGGTGGTGTAGGTGTAGGTGTGGTAAATGGTTGCTTATACGCATTAGGTGGTCATGACGCACCTTCCACTAATCCTAATTCTAGTAGATTCGATTGCGTCGAAAGGTATGTGAAGAGTTCATAATGAATGATTAAAATATAAGTATCATATGTAATGAACAGTATGTAACTAGTAACAAATGCTAGGTACGATCCCAAGACAGACACATGGACCATGATAGCACCAATGAGCGTTCCACGAGACGCAGTTGGTGTTTGCGTACTTGGTGATAGACTTATGGCTGTAGGAGGGTACGATGGCCAACAGTATCTTACGCTCGTTGAAGCATATGATCCTCATCTCAATGAATGGGAACAGGTAAAAATGAAATTGCATTAAATTAAGGATCTTGTTCTTATACTTATACTGCAAAATAATGTATTTTAAGGTTGCTCCTTTAAATGCTGGTCGTGCAGGAGCACCTTGTGTCGTCGTGAAGAACTTAACTGGTTTAGGTTTTGATTAATGGCACGATTCTGTACACGTTCCGATATTTGATGTCAGCATGAAATAAAATATTTTAAATTGAGATCTTCAAACGATAAATGAATTTCTTATATATTATTGTATTATAATAATAGTATTATTTTTGTTTATAAATGTATATTGATCTATATGGCGTCCTACTATAAATATAATGTTTGTACTACCATTTTTATACGTTGCGTGCACTGTCATGAATTTGCACATATTTATACGTACATCTTTTGTATAAACATATTCAAATTTATTTTTAACAAATACATTTTTCATGTGGAACAAATTTATTCTTCCTGTTGAGACGTATTTTTATTTACACATGTATTCATATATATTTTATGAACATATCTTTTCTAAATAAATAAAGTGCTCATTTCTTAACTAATTCACCAAATCTTTTGTAATCGCATCACTTAAATAGTGCCCATTGTACTTTTTATAATTGCCCTAACAAGCAGGAAATGTTCTGGAATAAATAGACAAAAGATTGTTACCAAAACGTACGCAGAACAATCTCATTAATTGTGTAAGAATTATATTTACCGTGGAAAGTCCGATGCTGGTTCCGCAAACTTATGTCTAACCATGAAAGTAGCAATCGCTTCTGCAACTTTATCTGGAACATCTTCATGTACCGCATGCCCACAAGCTGGTAATACTTGCATCTGGAATTTACCTAATAGGAGAAAATAAATTTTTATGTTCTCTACAAGTATTTAGTAGAGAAGTTTTATTTTTATGATACTGTACCTTGCATTTGTCCGACCGTGAGTTCTCGATCTAGTCGATCAACACCAGCTAACAGTAATAGCTTCGGAACTGGTACATCTAAGAATGCCGTTGATAAACCTTTAAACCATCCAAACCAATATTGCTCAGTTTTAGATAGGTCTATCCTCCAGACATATTTCTTTGTAACACTAGTAGCGGGAGGGGCTGGTGGAGGAGGCATATTTGTTGACTCTTCTTCTTGTATAATATCTTCCCGTGGGATTGTGTTGTCCGAATCACATTCGCATGTCGGTTGAGATTGTGACAACGAATCGATATCATAAGTGGCTAGTTTATCAGTTTCGATGCTAGCGATATAAAACATGGTACATTAGTAAAAAAGAAAATGGAATATCACTGTGGTATTTGTATATATATTTACTAACTTTTTTATTTGTCCAGGAACTGACACCTTAGCTGATTGCATGTTACGGATTTGGCCACTTCGTACACTAAAATGTGGATAATTAAACATTCTCCTATAATCTTGTTTTTTATATATAAAACACAAATATGTAACATATTAGAGTAAATAGTATTTTAGTTTGTACATGATCAGCCGAAAATATGCCTTCGTTCTGAAAAATTTGCTTAGAATAGCAAGTTATGTCGACTGACAAAAACTGTACAAAATGATGATAGAACATGCAATCAATATCTGTTATAAAATCTGAAACTACTAACCACCATTCAATTGCTTGAGAAATAGAACTAAAACTAGATGGTCGAGATCTTAGGAAACTTTGCATCGATGCTAACGCATCCATTGCTGTTCCTTCGACGACATCGATGACCCCTAATCCATATAAATTCGGGATTAATGGTGCAGCTCTAACAGCTACTGCACCACCCATACTGTGACCTACTAAAATCACAGGATTAGATTCCGTCGTTGCTTTTATAATTCCTGCAATGTCCCTAACAACCCAATAAAATGATTAATAATATACATTATATCATTTACGCTTGTAGTTCTGAGATTTACTTACTCAGCTAATGTATCTGCGGACAAATCATCGTCGTTCGATGTTTGAGAATCTCCATGACCTCTAAGATCAATTGCCATAATTTTACAGACTATCATAGTCATAATAGATTTCTAAAATGTATAAAGTATATAAATTTTTCTGTATATTATATATTCACTGATAATTATAATACACTCACAGTAAATTCTGCCCAAGTTAATCCACTGTAGCCACCTCCATGTAATAACACTAATGTAGGGCCTTCAGTACCTTTAGTATAAATGTGAAATTTGTCATTTCCTATTTCTATATCTTGAGACTTATCAAAGTATGGGATCCATTGGACTGGGTCATAATCTCTTTTACGTTGAAATCCTTTTGATTTGTTAACCCTATTCATTAAAAAAGATATAAATGTTCACAACAATTAATACTTCAAGGCTCTCTATCAAATTTGTAATAAAACATAATCATCAGCACATCATATTATTTTTATCAAAATGGTAACTTGAGTGAGATTTGGATTATCATGAAAATTACATTGAGAGAGCCGAATAATAAATTTTGTCTGATAAACTAACCTAGAGCCGACTCCAAAATTGACACCCGACGGTGGTAGCTTAGATTTTAAAATCGACTTTTGGAGGGAAGACATCTTTAGCGAGTCTTTTGCCTTTGTAATAATACTGTTTGTCACCACTATTACATTTACTATTTCATAAACACATTAGAGACTATATTTATAGCCGTCCTGTACACAGTCAACAGAATACTACAATCCCTCTGATAGCTTTAAATTGTTGCTATCTGAAATCGCTTTCTATCTCGTGATATTGTGCGCTGTTGTGAGCCTCCATAAATTTGCTGCCACTGCAGCGCCTCCAGTTGTCTTACTGATGCTTCAGACAAACTTACCTTGGACCGGTATATAATAATTATTAACAAACATATAATTATTAACGTATAATATTAACAATCAATGTTTAAACCACATAATTAATCTCTTCTTGTAATAAGAGTATCATAAAAATAATATAAATTATTTCATATTCTCGCGCATAGAAAAAAGAAATTATCGTAAAATTTCTAGTTTTTTAATAAAATTGTAATGTTTAATAATCCGTGATTTAAATAAAAATGCAATCAAAACTTCCATAAAATAATATCTCAAAACAATTTAACATAGTAATGAAAATTCAAATTGTAATGTATTCAGAGCTCATTGATAAGATATTAGATGGAAAGAATTCAGTAATGTGTTTCGTAATTGCTATTTTTACATTGTTGTAGTCATTATTAATTAATTTTCTTAATAAATGTTATAATGGTTTCTTTTCTGGTTAATTTAATCAACATAAGGAGATCTCAATGCCCGGAGTTATTAAAATAAATTTCGTCTTACAGAAAGCAATATTTTACGGTAGCGCGATGCATAGTAACAATAATAGGTGGAGATCGCAAAAGCGAGGATAATTGTGTTGTTCGCGAACGTTTAAAGCTCCAGACGGAGCTAAGAGCGTGTAAAATAGTACGTATATATTTTGTGCGGAAACGCATTCTGAAGACGAACATTCACAGTTCAAGCGCGGTGTTCCCTCTCTGTTTCACACGTTTCTGTACTTCTCATCGGTTGTTCAACGTTCTTGCCGCAACACGAGCAGCCAACGACTGCTGACCCGTCATATTGATCGACCTGGATCCGCCGCACTTCGCCTCTATCCAATTGCGCGGTACGGGTGGCGTTTCGCGAACCGCGCCGCCGACGCTTTCCGACGCTCAAACGTGCTGCCGTAGTCGCAACCACCGCATCTACTCACACGCCGCATAGTCGTCTCTCCTTACGTGGTATCGTCCATCGCCATGCTAGGGGTGCAGTAATCATCCGTGTCATTCAGAAATACCGATTGATCGAGGAAAGTGACGGTGATCAGATTGAACGGGCACGAAACTAGCAACCCTGTGCATTGGTACTTCCTTCAATGAGTTTCCGGTATCTTTGAATGGTTGAGTATTCCGGATTCTCTTCCTTCGATCTCAGTACGTATTTACAAGGATTCAGCACGATGCATTTAAAATTTCTCTCGAGAATATCTGTTTATACATTTTCTTTGTTGCTGTCCCAAGCAAAGGGTTGGTACGAGAGACCGATGCCAATTCTTGTGAAAGCTATGATACGTTTTTTCTGTTTGAAACGAATCAACATGTTCACCGTTAAATGTCAACCGTAACAATATGCAGTCTTGTGTACATCAATGATCCATGTTTTGTTTCCTGCTTCACTCGATTTTCAATTCATTTAGCTATTCGTTCTAATTTCACTGTTTTATGATCCCGTTCTCTATCCTATTGTCATTACACCGGACATTCTATAACACGTAGTGAAGATAAAAATGACATTGCGATAAGTACTAATTTAGCTTTTCTTTTCCATATGTTTTTCCTGTATTACGCTTCCTGTATCCTATTAAATTTATTTATGTACAGAACGAATGTGTTGTACATTTAATTCATTTTAATTTTACGTATACAGGGTGTTTTAAAAAAATCCGAGTCCCTGATAATTTTCTGGGATGAAATCCTATAAAAAAAACGATTAATTAACATGTAGAATTTCAAAAAACGAATTTATCGGTGACCTTGTCTTTGACCTTGGCTTAGAGTCGAACTTATTTTTTCTTAATAACTCGACAAGACTTTAACTGTAAAGAGCGGTTAAAACTGTAAAGGTCTTGCGGTTTTTAATGACAAACTGATTGGCGATCTTTTATTTGCTCTTGACATCGTGTTCTTTGGTAAATTGATTTTTTGAGATGCTACAACCTCTTGATTAAATTTTTTGAATGGGATTTTATCCTGGAGAGTCGAAGAGGGGCTCGTCCCTTTTTGGAATACCCTATCGCTTATCATACGTTACTAATTGTAAGGTTGATGTTGTTATGTGCTTTGCTTTGTTCATAAACGACCAGTATTCATTTTCTTCATTCCTCAAACACTCGCATTCATTGTTAGATACTGCGCATTAAATTGTTGCAAGCTTTTCGCAATCACTTACTATTATGCGTCTCATGTATCAAGTAACTAGTTTATACTCTTTCATGCAAACACTTTTATACCTATGTGATAGCAAACAGTATAACCTTAATCGATAGTAGGTCAACCGGACGCACGCGGAGATTATTAGATGTAGATGACACTATGAACCGTTGAGATAACAGAGTCGTGTAAACATACTCAAGCGTAGGATTTATTAAAAGTGCAGAACACTTATTACTTTAAAAACCATTAGGTCAACCGATAAGGTACATATCATCCCGCAGTAACGAAAGTTGAAGTAACGCGTAATGCATTATTTCGTGTTCTTGCAACAGGGCTTACGAATTAATGTGGTAATCAGTAAAGCTACATCTGTAAACCTACTGCGCACACGTGTCTTTTGAGAATGGATGAAAATGTCAATTAATCAATCAATCAATTCGTATATGAGAAGACACCCTGATTGACGTATTGACACTTAGCCAAGACCATAGCACTGGTCACCTTGAAATTTCGAAGGTATATTTCTA
The DNA here is from genome assembly GCA_004307685.1 of Ceratina australensis. Classification (NCBI taxonomy): domain Eukaryota; kingdom Metazoa; phylum Arthropoda; class Insecta; order Hymenoptera; family Apidae; genus Ceratina; species Ceratina australensis. Next base: position 11,042 of record SHCU01001290.1, on the reverse strand, counting down.
TCATCCCGCAAGTACTTAACACGGGTGGGTTTTTGTTTGAAATTCCATCGTCAAAGGGCTAAACTTTTTGTGTAAGCGTAAATCGTTACTGTTTTATTGTTCCAATTGAGTCGCGTGTGAGATTTGTGCGAAGTTGAAGCTACTTGAATTAATTCTGAATTCTGATAAGATAGTAGTATTCACGTAACAGGAAACCTATTCAAGTTTTAAGATAAACGACCCTTGAAGCAAACAGTCGGTTTGAAACCCTAGCGGCTGAAAATCCTTTTTAATGGATCAGTCTCTGTCAAATTCTTCTACCATGCTTAAGCAAACAATGCTTATATTTTACATGAAAGAGGAAATGGTATATTAAAAATTAAATGTACCGTATGACTCGTTTTGAATTCTTACAAAATTTGTTATAAAACAATTTACAAGATGTTTCATAAACGACAAATTACGAATTATTTTTTATAGTCATTAGGTTTAAAATCGTGAATTATTCAGTCAAATTTTCGTATAAATGATCAATTTTTATTTGAAGTTTCAATGTACGTCAGGATATCGAGGATCCCCAACACATCATTGAATAAGCAAGGTTAAAATCGTAGATGGAGAATATGCGGCAGTTTGTTGGCTCGACTACACGCCGCAGCGTCCTTTGTAACCACATTGCATGAAAACAGTGAATACGTTGATCCGAATATTACATATATCTAATTACTGGTTAATGTACATGGTACCTCTTATTGACTCGTCTCGTTTTTTTTCTGAGTTTTTATAAACACTTTGTATGTGCTGTTGCTTTTTGCGAGGGTTTAGTTTGAATTTTTCATGCATTTCTGTAATTACTCTCTGCATGTCTGCCTCTCATTTTCATGTGTATACACCTCGCTCTTGTTTCTATTACTCTCATATCTTTGTTCTCTACATCTTGACACAATTTGCGTTTTTACGTTTTTCATACGAAAAGCTTTTCGAATATTCAAGCGACGAGTATTGTTATGAAACACATAGATCCATTTAAAATATTGATTTTCTAAAACAGGCGATTCTATTTCAGCTCTAATCTGCTCCTGTTACCCTGATCGCAGCGCGTAATTAAGAGCGGTCACTGCTTAACGATAAATAAAAGCGTTCGATCTTTGAATTTTCTGTAATCCTTTTTCATTTCAGTCGAATCCCCTGTGGACGAATGCAACTTCTTGAATTGCATTCGACGAACATTCCTGCGACAGGGATTAGCTCGTGACACGGAATGAAGCTGATCAAGAAGTAGAAAGAAACGACTGCGGCAATCATGCGGACGAATCACGTCTTAGTGGGTAAGTTTTGCAAGCAGCAAACAATTTCAGTTCATCAGTTGGGAAAGATCACCCGGAGCTACTCGTGTTTTTTAAATTCTCCTTCTTATTTATTGTGTATTCTATGAAGATATCCCAGGCACGTTAAACGTATATGTATATGTGAGCACGGAACAGTTTTCCGGCCGCTATTAATATGCGAAGTTACATCACAATTTGTTATGTCTGTTCATAGGATTAGTAGTTTCTATATGTATCTTAAATATCAGTGTATTTAAAATTTGATTTTTATAAAAAGAATATAGTACTTTAGTATATCTGCTAGATGTACTACGTTTACGAAGGTTGTATGAGTTCTCACATAAAAACAATGACAAAGTATTTTTTTATACACCCTATCTCTTTGTAAATTTTATCATTTCAAATAGTGAGTACAATCATCATATGCCTTGGACTTTTATCAAAATTCTTGACTCGCATCAAAGACCTACGGCTCATACAATCTTAACATTCGGAACAAACACTCTTTTAAATGTGGAATTTATATAACTGAATGTCCATTTGTACAATTAATGACGTTTATTACGCTAATTGTACTGATAGCCGTACCAGTGAATCGTCCTTTGTTTAATTAATCCTGTACGCAGCAACAATGGCAGATCGTACCGTATTCATGAATATGCAACTGTGCAATCAAAAGAGTAATATTTAATCTATACTCACGTAGCTTGCCACTTCTCACATTTTCTCATCGTTCTAACTGCATTCGTATAACGTGAATAATATATAAAATCTTTACGGAAAATTAATATTAATTATGTTACTATTATTATTAGCATAATATATTATCGTCTGTTATATGGTCCTACGAGCTTTTTAAACTCGTGAGAAACGTGACACAAGAAAATTCTAGATATCCTTGTTCTATATTATTTAACGCTTTACATCGTTCGGTAGAATTCCCTGTTCCCTGAGACAAATAACTATGCCTGAATAGCTAGATATGAATGAACCATGCTTTATCGATTGTTTCGGGGACAATCGAACACTACATGGGGTGAGTGTACACAGATGATGAATGAATAGTATGACAAATCGAACTTGCAATTAGTATGGTTAATAACAATAGCTGGGGTGAAATTGTTCGATTACGACGTAACCACAGAAAACACGAAAATATAGTTGAATGATAGTTTAATGGGTTCGAGAGGGGAAATATTTTTATAAAAATTCTTTTTTACATTATTATTTTAAGATATATGAAAACCAAGGTTCAATTTTTCAACAGAATTGTATATTTCTAACGATAGTGCTATAGAAATTATTGCGTACGATCGCTGCCGCTGTGCACGAGGTACGTACTGGTTAGTTTACTAAAATTGGTGAAAATGTTGAGAGTGCTAGTGAATGATTATTAATCACATACTTTCCATACATGCCACAACAAAGTCGCGGTACATAATAGAAGGTATGGCACTAGAATAAAAAGTTTTGTGCGATATCCAAAACTGAAGAATTCTTAAATTCATTGCTGAAAGAATTTATAATGAAAAAGAATATTTAAGTGAGATCACATGTGTGAAAATCGTATGAATCGAGAAATTCAAATACGTAAGATTAACATGCATTATCATTTGCTTATATTAATTGGTATTAAAATTCCATTACAAACATATTTGTCAGGTAGGTAAGCAAACAGAGAAAAACAAATAAGTAGTTAAAAAGGCAAAGCGCAAAATAAAATAAATGTTGCCGATGGTATTATCATCCTCTAACACTGATCCACTGAGTTTTATTAACCAATCGTGTGATTAGCAAACTCTGTTCATTTCTACTCACTTGCGGAACTAGATGCTATTATAAGAATAAGCTGTTGCAGTAGCGAAGACAGTAGTCGTAGGAATGATAGTGGTTAGTCCTAGCAATGTGCACCCCCTTAATTGTTGTTCATGATTATCATTTGATAGATATCAAAAATGAAAATCTTCATTATCATCGTTTAAAGCAGTGGCAAATGTTTCGTTTCAGCGGCAATTGTACTCGCGGTTGCCACCGTCTGTCGCGCGGAGTGTCAGAGTGAGTGATCAAACTAGGTTTTATTTTGATGTTCTTGTTATCAACGTTATTCTGTAAGGCTTATCGAGTAAAAGTTCAATTAAACCCGAACGTTTTCTTTTATCAATCAATTATTTGCATAACGTTAGCTAATCAGTTATTTCTTCACTCTCTATAATTACGTTCTTACTTGTCCCTTGGTTTGCAAGTATTTTAAAAGATTCTTTCCTCTGATTAAACATATAACATAAAATTGATTTTAATACGTATACTAAGTAATATTTATGTCACCTAAATGTACAGCTCTGTTTAGGTACTTGAGAATTGTCGTTGCTCATTGTGGTTGTGTTTTATAGCTCGTTCTATTTATTGCTACGAATGCGATTCGTGGACAGATCTCCGATGCAAGGATCCTTTCAATTACACTGCGCTTCCCAGAGACCAACC
>SHCU01001287.1:0-10462 GCA_004307685.1 Ceratina australensis | reverse complement strand
TCTTTTTCAATTAATATTCACATTAGAGACAGAAAGGAAACTTATGGGACATTAATGTTATATTTAAGGGTAAAAACGATTGATGAAATTCTCCTGGGAAACATCTTATTTCTCATGGCTTTCAGGATTAAAGGGTAACATAGGGAGTTTAATGGGAGCGTTTTGACTCGCATGATCCTGGTTCACGAGCGATGCTTGGTTCATGAAGGACAGAGCGCGTCGTATGGATTTTACGTCGTCTCGGTAACGTTTTAAAGCCACTTCAGAAACGTGCCGGGATGGATCATACCTTAAAGCCCTGTCATTTGCACCCTCTTAGATTAATACAAGCATATTTACGAATATCGAAGAACGTGAAAACTAAATGAACCGTAAATTCTGTAAATAAAATGTATCTGCTAACTTATGAATATTTTTATATTGAATTAGAGTAAACACGATGGACTTAAGAATCGTATATTTAGTCCATTACGTAAATTCGCAGCGAAAATTTCATCAAACCACTTCTTTCATGAAAGCTCCTCTACAAAATTATTTTCATCTACCAGTGACAACGCTGCGTAATAAACAAAGAAGAGGTATACCCATTTCCTTAGAAGCTCGCTAAATTTCCCACTTCGTTCCATGAAGCTTAAGATAAAAGGTGCATCTACCAAGTAGCTAAGGACAATTTGAAAATTGTCCCTCGCAACAGGACTAATAAACTTCAATTCTAGAAATATTAAACGTATTAAATATATATTAAAAACAAAACCAATTATCAAAATGAAGAAAATGTAGGAAACTCGTTTTGCTCGTGGAATCGATTTGATTTTCTCTCCTTCTGGCGGCGATCATTTCATTCCGGATGACTGGTAACGTTACGAGAGCCCTGTTAAAACGAAGATTACTTCCGGTTCGAAACCGTGGCGAAGGCTGATCCGGCTGCGAGGTCTGTCGTTACCTGCCAGCCGGATAATATTGTAATATTCGTGCTACCGGCCTGTCTCGAATCAATATCGGATTACCTACCACGCAAATGTTATGTAACGTGGCTGCTACCGCGGCCAAATTGTTTCACCAAGCGCCGTGCCGCCCGGATCGATTTCCTATGCTTTAACCTGTTCGGCTAGGATGATCGGTACGCTTATACACACGCACCCCCGTGCACAAACTCTTGGATAGTCACCAATAAAACTTTTTACCTCCCCGCTAAAAAGTCAGACATTTCTAGACGTAAGATGATAAAAATAAGAATCTCGAACTCTCTACATGGTTCGAGTTTCGGAATCCTGATTTACTGCTATCGCCAAATTTTATTTTCTGAACTTTTCATTTGGCAGGGAGGACTCGTTGATATACTTATTGATTCGTGTGGAACGATCCGATAGGAAATTATTTGAAATGTTTCATTAGGTGCTCGATAAGAAAGGTGAAAGGTAAAAATAGATGTATTAATTATCTTGCGTGTGGGTAGATTCAGTTATTATGATCATCTTATTAAATGAAGAAAGTCTGCAATGAAAATAGAAGATTAATTAGATGAAATACGAAACGCTTTTGTGATATGATAAAATAGCAAGAACCATTCAAAGAATAAAATAATTCAGAAACTGTGAATTCAGTAGAAAAGTCAATCATTAGTCATACAAGCCTCGCTCTATTAAGAAGAAAATTAATCCCACCACTAAAAAATAATAAAATTATTATTTGATAGTTTTAAATTCCTGCAGAGCTGCCATAAAAAATTGTATTAAACAAGCCCATCATTCATCCTTAAATTGATCCTTAGAAAAAGGATTCCCTCTTCAGCGTGCGCCGTGATCGTCATTAAGAGATCGTTACTAGAATTCTTTTTACCTCGGTCGAATCGTTTTCTCGTTAAATCGGAACGGGTTGTATCCCGTGTAACGACGCCGAGTTTTTTCGTTAGCTTTCACTGAAACGAGTGATTCCCCCGAAACGAAAACAGCCATCGGAAAGTGAAACAACGCGGAGGGTAAAGTAAGTACCTGACGGTGCTCCGAATGATTGGCGCGTGTCAGCGACAGGATCGCGAGGATAAATCGTTCCGCGGCCCGTGAAACGCGCCGTAATCCAAGGTCGTGGTTGCATAATGCGGAACTGGTTCAACTACCGAACTCGTTGGAACTCGGAATTTTGATTAATCGCTGAATGGGCGCGTCGTTAAATTGTAAATAGAAATTTCTGACCGACAATTAAACGGAATAACCGTAACGATTCCCTCGGAAATTCTCTTCGACCTGAAAATACGTGGGATAAGTCGGCGAAATAATCGAAATATAATTAGCGATTAATCGAAGAGCAATCGAAATTGTACGATCGATTAACGTCACTGTAAGATACGAAAGATCGTTTATGTACTTGTTGAAAAGGCGACAAAGAAATATAGTTACCTGAAATTAAGCGTAGGTAAGAATTTCTGATTGCTGATGCGAGTGAATTACAAGCGTGTAAAATAACCTGGTGAAAAAATCCTCTCTCGGTCACCTAAAAGTGCAAAGGACACGAACCGAAGAAGTGTAACCCCAAAGAGCTAAACAAACAGGCCGGCGAGTAAAAAGAAGCCAAGCAACCTCTTTAAAAAAAAAAAAAAAACTCTATATACACTGCAGCGAGGGACACAGGGAAATTCCCAACGTACATAGAATTCACGCAACAGCGACGGTGGCAATACAACCCCCGTCGCCCGAAATACGTGCGCCCTTACACCTATTCCCGTTCTATATACAGGGTGAGTTCAAAAACTGGGACATGTTATAATGTCATAAATGAAATTGTGAAACTTACTGAAAATTCTGTCTAAAAAGTTCTGCTGTCGGGTCATCCTTTTAAGAAGGGTTGCAACACAATTTTAGAATATCATTTTAAATAGAATCGTAGGAGATACGATTCTTTTGTTAAACGTTTTATGAAAATATTGATAAGAGTGAATACATAAGGGATTAAATTAAATCTACATTTCTGCTAATTAGTGCATCGCCTATTATTTCCTGTAACTCATTACACAACTCACCGTGCCTAATTCATTATTTCAACTTATTCTATTTAATTAACTAATTTCGCATTTATAGTGATAAAAAAATCTGTTCTCATTCCAAGCATCATAATTAAATCTCATAATTATCTCCCCTACAAATTTGATTTATTAATTAATACGACCAATATGTCATACGATAGAAATATTTATTGCACGAAGATCGCGTTTATAGTGATAAAAAATCTGTTCTCATTTCAAGCATTATAATTAAACCTCATAATTATCTCCCCTACAAATCTGATTTATTAATTAACACCACCGACACGTTATACTTTCGAAATATTTATTGAACAAAGATACATTTCACCGAATCAATTTCGCGATTTACGACTCCGTTTATTCGAGTCTTCAATCGTCCCTGCAACATCCCCCGAAACAGAGTTATAGCCCGTCCCAGTTACTAGACTCAGCCTGTATAATACCAAAAAGTAGTGGGGTTGCAGCCACACGGACGATCGCCACCCTCCGGCGAGGAAGGAGGAGGAGGAGGTGGTAGCTCGGACAGGTAGGCAGGCGCGGTCGCACACTCGCGTACGCTCCGTACACACGCGAGGATAACGCGGCCAGAACCACCTCCCCATAGTTGCGGCTCGCGAGGGGGTGGATTCGCACGGCGCAAGCGTGCCCTGAACTTCGTCGGCCGCGTCTGATCGCGGAGGTTCGAGGATACGACCGAGGGTGACACCCTGCAGTCTGACGCGGGACTTCGACCCTCGCGCTACGCCGAGGGGTTGGAGTGATCGCCGGGTCCCCGTCGCCGCGGAATTCGCTCGCGACGTGCTCCTATCCTTCCGGTTTTCGTCGTCGAAGGAAATTCTCAAGGAAACGGACTCGGACAAAATTCGATTCTTCATTTAATACCTTAAATGGTGGAGTCTCTTCTGGTTTTTCGTTGCGCGAAACACTGAAACATTCCGGATGAGATTCCGAAACCACGAGGTCCGACAGTTTCGCTTATCATCGATCTTGATAACAAGTTGAGACGCGATCCGGGGTAGACGTAACGTAAAAGTGAACCGCCGTGCAAAATCAGTTCGCGAGTGTTTTTTTTCCCGCAGAAAGAAGAAGACGAGAGGGGAAAAGCGTGGGGAAGAGGAATAGCGTGGAGTTTAACCGGTAAGTCGATTACTTCGTGGTCGATGATCAAACGGTCGCTGTCACAGGGAGGGACTCCGGCACGCTTTAAACGCGTCGCGCCGGCCAAGAGTCAAAGAATCTTGAAAGTCGCCGCGCTGACCTCTCGACGTTGCGCCCTACAAAGCTTTGTCTTACCATTCTTTTTTTAGTATCCTTTTCACTTTTATATCGGCGTTACCTCTCGGGCTATTCGATTTGCCGAGCTAATTGCTGGTTCAAATTCGCTTCGAACAGCTTTCGCGTCTAAGCGCTCGGGTTAAATCGAGATAGAAGGAATTTCAAGAACTTCTACACGATAAAAGAGCAGAGTTCTTCGTAGAAGGCATTAAATTTCCAAGTTCGTACATTTTAAGTGGATCCGAGGGTAGAAACGCCGCGAACAACTACTGTTCGCCTTTACCGTGGAAACGGAAATGCTCGGCTATATTTTCCCGATGAGAACAACGGGGAAAGATATTTTTCAACGATCTCACTTTGAATTTATTCGCTACAAGAAAACGTTGACGGAGATACCGTTACAGTGTTTATCAATTTCCACCGTCCGCGTTACAAGCCACGAGGTACTCAAGTATCCATAAAAACGGAGGCCGCTATTCAACGCGGTACCATTTTCCACCGGTAGAATTCAACCGGTTTCGGGGAAACACAGTCGAGGAGAAATGCTTTATTCCCTCTCCTGAATAGCGAAAATACAGCCGAACTGTTCTCGAGGCTCTCGGCGCCCATCTATCGGAAGCTAAGGAATAAGCGAGTAAGCGAGAACGAAAACACTCGCTCCTCGGTGAAAATATTATTTAAATACGCTCTCCCGTTCAGTTCTTCCGGCGTTGGCTTAAAAAGACTTTCCGTCACGCGAATGGATTCTAGAGAGCCCCGCGTTTCAGCGATCGTTCGAGGTATCGGATTCGAAAAAGTTCGAAACCGTTTAACTCGGAACGAGCTTGAAAATTGGATAACATTCTCTAACTTTCACGGGGTATTATGCGATCGCCAAGAAATTAACTGGCAGTAATCGAGATGTTCAAACGCTTCCATTTACATTTTATTTTCTAATGAAAAATAAAGTTCAAATTCTATGAACGATCGAACGACGTGGTAATTTTTCGATTGATAAATGGTACACGCGATTCCACAATGGCCACGAATTTTCACTATTCGGTACCCAAGGAATTAACTGAACGTAATCGAGATGTTCAAACCCTTCCACTTACATTTTATGTTCTAATTAAAAATAAATTTCGATCGCCAAGTTCTATAAATGATCGAACGACGCGGTAATTTTTCGGTTGACGAATGGTACGCGAGATTCGACAATGGCCCGCAAATTTTCACTATTCGGCATTAATGCTTGTTTAAACGTCCCCTCGAAAACTAACAAACGTCGTTTCGACGGTGCTTTCGAGGGCGACGAAAATTTGCTCAAAGGCCGCAATTCCCAGACGTAATTTCGTCGGCCGTCAGAGCGTCTTAATTCGCGTTACGTAATAGCCGTCGTCGGCGAGGATAGAAGCGGGGTGAAACGGAGGGCTCCCCGGCCGGGAAGGCAAACTAGGCTAGAATTCGACGCCCCGTTTCTTGCGGCCGACGCGACGCTTTTCGAATTCGATTCCCAAAGCGGTCGACCATTTTTTTTCCCCTCTCTCCCACTGACTTTTTTCCTGCTCGTTGAACGCGCACCGCTCGATAAAGGCAAGCCGTTTTTCTTTTTTTTTCCTGTCTCTCTTTCTCTCTCTCTTTTTTTTTGATCAGCGTAGTGGTATTTTGTTGCCTCGCCGTTTTGTCCTGAGCCGGCGGTTTTGTTCCGAAATGAACGCGCCAGCCGGATCGTGAATACATCCCACGTGTCAATTTTCGATGCCGGATTCCGTTTGAGTCGTTAACAAGCGTCGATAAGCGTTATTTGGACTTGAAAGCGTTCGGTAAATAGCTGGCTCCCACGTACCGCACGAATCGGATTTAAATATTTTGCACGATTTTTTCGTTTCCCACCGACGGTTATGGTTAAGCCTGTCAAGGGTAATTTTCGAAAAAATTGCTTCTCGATTGATACGGTACCAATAAAAAAGTTACATGGTAATTTTGACACATGTCCATGCGTCAATATGCAAACAGAATTTTAATTAACATTGTTTCTACCATGAGGTGTTAAAAGACACCTTTCAAATTTTCACTGAACATTGTTCACTAAGTTCATGCGTTCACCAATCATTTTCCTCCGGCTCATCCTGGATTTAAAAATGTGCATATGGTTCGAAATAGGTATACACGAAATCGCGGTAGAAATAGTGTTAATCATAAAAGCAGGGTGCTCGATAGATATTAAAATATCTGATAAGAATATTGATTTACCAACGCGAACTTGGTTGTATAAAATTTCAATCCGACGACAAAGGGCCCTGTGATCGTCGAAGTTCCATCAAAGGGTCGAACTTGGCTACGTAATTTCGTCCGCGTGAAACACAGGCTAACGTCTTACCCTCTGACGATCACCTTAGCGTTAATTTCACGTGTCCTCCCAGTCGAGTTTGTTCCCTGGTAATGAGCACGCGATCAAGAGACTCTCCTTAAGATATAGATACAATAACTTGTTGAAATTCCATTACGACGCACTTATATTATATATTTTAATATCTCAAATAAAATCGTTTAATTTGCGCTGCTGCGAGTTAAAATGTAATTTTTTCTTGAATAAAATCGCGAATTAACGGTGGTACGCCAGAAGCTTGCATAGATAGACTAGCTGCTTCGCATCACCTTCATGCCGACGAATTCGTAACGCGAGAATGATAAGGGAAGTTCACGCGCTCGCGTGAACTATTTGACCCCGTTCCTGAGTTATAGCCGTTGTTGCAAACTTTGTATATCTCGAATTACTTAGTAACACACTCGTATAAATGTACCTCCCGGGCTAGATTAATAGGTAAACTCGTTTTTCGAGACCGTGGGAGGTTTAATCACCCCGTGACGCGAATTAAACTGTTTACCACCACGCCATTATTCTACAAATGGAAACGGTTTCTAACGCCTCGCGAGGCTTCCAAACGGATTATGCCGCACGCACAAATAAATTCAGTTACGAAACAAACTCCTCGCGGGGTTATATTCGCCGCGGAGTAACCGAACACCTTCGCACTCGGAAACCGCCACCCTGTTTTCAACTTTTCAATAAGGTTTCGCTATCTTGTAAAACATTCTCCTCTACCTGCTATCCCGCTTTCCCTCATCGCTTCAACGTAATCAACGAGCACGCCTCACGAAGGCCAATTATTCTTAAATCACCTCTATGCTCGTCACGAATCCTGTTTCCACGTTCCTCATGATAAATCGCCTACAGAAACTAATTAACAAAATTGTTTCATCAAGATTTTATTTTCGAACCAATATTTAGTAAAAATGATTCACAGAGATAAAGAATTTATTATGCTTGAATTTCGTCGAAGCAAAGTACTGTGATTCTTTGTAATATCCTATTGCTATTTATGCTTGTTGAAAATGTACGTAAAATTTGAATTACGGCGCTGTCCCATTTTTCATTTCTTTTGTCTCACTTCCGGTTGTTCGGTTCTTCATGTTTTTTTTAAAACCTCTCGTATAATAGTTTCGATGCGTGTATATTATGTTTTATAATCTTTTTATTAGGTCCCTCGGAAAGTAATTTCGTTTTTTCCCATTACATTGCATAGCAAACAGCGAAATTACTTTTCGATTTTTTTTTCACAATTGTTTAATGATATTTGCAAATGTCCTAAGGAAATTCACGATATTTGCGAGTGTCCTAAGGAAATTTCAGATCGTAACCCATTAATTCTAAGAATGTTAATACTAATTTTTTTTAAAAACACAATCTTGTATCCTGGAATCGAGGGGAATGAAAAATTCATAAAGATCGATCGAACATTTAACGCGGCCAGAACCGGCCACAGTATATTTCGTACTCATTGTTGATCCTTATCATAACAGGAATTTTTGATTGTTCTCGCACGAGGGATGAATTCTCATTGGTATGTAAATTAATACAGGGGGGGCTAAGGGATAAGAAAAGGGCGGGGGGGCCGTTCAGCGACGCACGAAACCGCCATAAACTTTCGGTTGCTCCCCCAACTTCCGGTCCTCGGGAGCCGTGCGAGCTATCCGCGTGTGCGCGCATGTTTCAAGGTGTCACAAACGCCAGTTCGGTATTTATAGGAAATTTAGTGTTCCGCCCGCGCGCACGTTAGCTAGTTACCCGGATCATCGAGTCCCATTTACGATTCGCGTGTCCCTTGAACGAGGAATAAATGCTACGCTGGAGGAATTTAGGAACTCCGGGGGAGACGGTTTATACTTGTTTGAAATGACAGGATGATGGAGATTTCGGTTCGTTAATGGGGCTACCCCGAATTAGGAAGAAAACGACGCGGTAACTTTTGCTCTAATGCCTGTGTGTTCCAGAATCCAGAGGAATGTCCCTAGATCACTGCTTAACGTTAAATTCCAATCTTAATAATCATTAGCACGCCCGGAATCTTGTGCGTATTAACAGTAACGCGTTGAACGAAACGGTAACTAGTTCTGAACGCAGAAAGCGATAACTGTCAACATATCCCCCATCCCCTCCCCTCGACTACAAGTTCTTTTGTCCCCTTGCTCTCCCCTTCTTCTCCGGCTTCTTCTTCTTCTTCTTGTTTCTCGAACGCCTGAACTTCCGGCGGCAAGTTTGCTCCTCAAGTTAACGAGCTACGCGTTAATACACATTACTTAATAACTTTTGGCACGGTTTAACGGGGCGTTAAACTTGTCCCTGACCGAAAACTCAGCTACGCCTGAGGGGTGGAAACTAGGTTGTCATATGCGTGGCCTTGAAAGGCCTAACACCTGTTTTTAACGCGCGAGGGTAGTCACCCCTAACCGGTTAGGGGATTTTTTTGCACCACAGTTTTTTATCAACGATAAAAGAAATAATTTAATTTTTTGTACTAACAACTGATCTTTCAATCCGCTTATTACAGTTGTTTTATTTCTGATGTAAGCACTTAACGGTGAGAGGGCGGAGATTCGAAAAAAATCTCCGGGAACACCGGCATTCATCGAGTAAACGAACCGCTATTTTTCCGAGCACGAAGAAAAATTTTTTCCCCGCACGAAACTTCTAACTGATTAACGGGAAATTCTCTCTCTCCGTCGATGAACTAACTTGAGTAAAAGTTCCCGCTGATACGAGCGATGAAATGAAATCAAATTCGATGCCGATCGGCACCCGAGATTCTACCCGGAGGGAAGCGTGCCGACCGTTCTAATGAGATCCATTCAATTAAAAACTTCTTGTAACGCTGCGCTTAATCAATAGAATCGTCCAATAAAACGAAACACGTGATGCTTGATAAAAATACTATCCTCCCGATCTCGGTAAATTTATTAATACCTGTTTCTATATTTTTTAAACAGATTTATTTGCAGGGGAAATTATGCAAAAAATTGGTAATATATTTTGAAAGAGGATTGAGTTTATATTCTGGAAACATTAAACTAGCTATTTTAATATATATATATTTTTACGTTATTTTAATAAATATTATGAATGAATTCAGGCCATATTTATAGTCCACGAAAAATCTGAAAATGCATGCTTCCTTTGTAATATAAATTCTCTCAGAATTTAATACTAAAAGTACCAAATATCAAAATTATAAATGGATTTAGGCCATATTTATGGTCTCCCAAAAATCTACAAATGCACGCTTCCTTTGATAATGCGAATTCTCTCAGAATTTAATACTAAAAATACCAAATATCAGATTCAATTGAAACAACGAACACGCTCCTATGTAACAGCCGTTTGCCCGGGGCAAAGAAAGCGTGAAACCTTTCGCGAATTCGTGATAACGGTCGCGAATATCCGAATGCTTCACGTTTCCCGATTATTTCACCGGGTGAATATCCCGGATAGAACACAGCCCCATTTCGGAAGATACCATTCGCGAGAATGTAAACGACGAGCGCGTGAATTACCGTCGGGGCGAAAACCGTGGCAACGCGGCGTAGGGGTGGATAAATTCCGGCCGCGTGCGTCGCGGTACGCGCCTTTGGTCTCTCGCCGCGGTGCCCTAGGTCGAGAGCCAACCAGCCAGCCACCTAGGTTAAATTCAACGTCCCGTCGCGTCTGGCCCTACGCTTTTGCTACCTTCGCCCATCTAACGGTTGCTTTCTTTCCCCCGTTTCGCATTTTCACCCGCCTGTGTCTGGGGCCCAACTTCTGACGGATTCACGATTCTACCTGCGAAAGGGAAATATTATGAAACCATTACC
>SHCU01001286.1:0-19472 GCA_004307685.1 Ceratina australensis | reverse complement strand
GACCTACAGGTAGCAATCGCTCGGGCATTGGCAATTCCAATTGCGATATGCTCCGAGGGCTCGTTATGTCACTCGATACGCAAGTTTCACTATCTTGATCAAACGAGGAGCCTGAATACAGTTGTTATCATTGATATCTATATCTTAAAATGATATCAATTAGTTGTAGTAAAATATTTATACTGACTGACTGTTAGAACGTCCATTTTAGACAACGGCGATTCTGGTGAACCATAAGTGTCCTCGCATCTTAAGATCCTTTGCGTAGGCCGCGAACCTGTGCAATTAATCTGAATTTCTATCGGTATTCAGAAAATATAAAGAATGCACAAATGCAAGCATATTAAAATAGTTAACCGAAGAATGATACTACAAGTATTTTATTTTGCGAAAAGATAATATAATTAATTATACTAGTTGAACGAATGGTCGTTCCAATCGGTAAAAGACGCTCGATATTCGGTTCCGTTAGGGGTTGGGGAGGCTCGTGCCAGCTAGGATGTTGACCGTTCTCGGTGCTCGTTATCTGGGACGAGATCGAGCTGACGGCCGGCGAACTCGATTGATCGCTGCTAGTGACCGTAACCACTTGACCCGGAGACACGGGCGAGGCTATGGTTACGCTTTGCTCTATCCGCTTCTGGCGGCCCAGTTGCTTCGAGTTCGGTGAATCCGAGGCACTGGAACCTGCAATGGGCGCCTTCTCCTTTTGTAGATCCTGTCTACGATGCAATTAAAGTTGTGATTTAGATCAAGATTTAAGATAGATTAAGAAACGCGATAAGGGACTTTGCTCAAAGCAGTTTATAATTGATTTATACTTCTGGATTTGACGTGGAATCGTGGTCGCTAGGGCACTGGATAATCCAAACGGTTTGGAAGAGGCAGTGTCCCCGTTGAAGGCTATTTGGACAGTGATATTCCTCTCTTGAACAGCTTTCTCTGACGCCGGCTTCTCCGGTATACTCTTCTCCAAAATCCCTTTCTCCATCTTGTCCATCTTCTCGGTTTTCGATTGGCTACTGTATCTCTGCAAATCTGCTTGACCGCTCAGCAGACTGCTCGTCACCATCATCTTCACTCCCTCGTGCACGCTCCATTTCTTCTGGGGTTTCGTGCTCTGTTCGAGAAATTTTCGCACGCTATTAGACCTCGTTATAAATTACAATTAGCTGTTTGAAATTGAATCAATTGCGAAGGTGCAAACCTGATGAGAATCTTCCTCGTTTCCAAGGAACCACGTCGGTCGACTCGAGCCCTCTACCTTTTTGACAACACCCTGATTGTTCCAGTCGATCTTCGCCACGATATCGGTTGTAGCTTTCGACCCCTGCAGGGACACGCTCCTCGTGACGACGATCGGTGTTTCCTCCAGCTCGCCGAGCAACGCGCCACTACTGCCATGTAACGTGCTGTCAGATTTTGGGCTCTCGGGTATCGCGGCCAGCTCGGCCTCCGTATCATCCGCATTGATCGAGTAGCTTTGCAGAGCATTCACAATAGCGGAAATTGTAACAAGCCAGCTACTGGTGTAAGCACAGTCTCAAATGTGTGTCTATGTTTGTATTTGTATACGATATCACGTTGATCCTGGATATCTAGAGCCGAAAGATCTGCTCTATGTAAGTAGCCTGGATTAAGAGGAAAGCTCTACCTCGGAAGATCTTGTAGTTTCATGCTCGATAGGATTTCTGTTCAGTTTAGTCTCTATGCTCATTGCCTTTCTTTCTATGAAGGAAACTATTCGCTAGTTACTGCTCTCGTCGAAGGAAAGAATATCAATAACGCAACATTCCAAGCTGAAGTAGCCTAATGCTCTACCTTCCCAATCTATGCGCAATCTATGGTGTCGTCTAGGATGCGGTGTACGTGTAAATCAATTAACCTGGAGTGTTTATTGTAACGGCCAGACGGCGCGCCTTCCTCCCAGTGCGTTTCCATTTGGCCTGGTCCCGGGCTCCTTTGATGCACGGATACTATCGGAGTCCTCGCCGGCGGACTCTCAGCGTTCAAATCTCCCACAGCGCCTATCAGCTCGTGGTCCACGCCTAGAGACGGTTGCGACACGTCTAGAAAATTAAAACTATTTTTAAGAACGTCTCCTGTTTTCCTATAATATTAGAAGATTTTTATACAAAATTATTCGCTGCAAAATTATCTGTTCAATTATTTAATGAAATTTGTACCACGTGATCTGGATGGTGGAGCTGCCATAACCACGGTAGCTGGAATCCTTTTACACTGATGATGTTGAGTGTCCAACGTGTTCAACACGATCTTTATCAACACTTGCAACTGGTTGCACCACGGCTGCTGCCCGTACTGACACTATTTACGATAGAGGATTAAAATCAAGCCTTCGAGGGAATGGATCATCTCTGAAGAATAAAGAATGATTTATACCTTGTAAAGTATGACGAGGAGAGACATCAACCAGGAGCGCCTGTTCTGAGGTTCCAAGTACCATAAGCTGTAAGTGGGCGCTTGATTGTCGCTTGGTGGAATACCCTGCGGAGGGCAGGGGCAGTGTTGAAGGATGGCAAGGACCGGAGGCGTCATCACCCATCCCATCACGTGGTTCTGGTCCAACAGTTGAGGCAGATTCGCGATGAAGACGTTGAACACCGGAGAAACCCTGAAAGGAAGTCAATAATCTTGGTGCTTATAATATATTATAAATCAAGAAACGAATGAGCTTTAATTATAATATAAAATCAGGATATATCTTTTTAATACGATTAACTGTAATTCAAATATAATAATGTAGATTTGTTTAAATACCGTAATCGTTGAGGGGATGTGTGGAAAGTACGTTCGGTTTGATTGTAACCTAGCAGGAGGTACAAATGTCGTAGCACGATCCCTTGCGTCTTTGACAGAGGTTTCTCATCCGTTGGATAGGCCTACATTTTTTAATATTATGCTGATTAACGATAAAAACTGAGATACCTTGATAAAATGAATGTAATAGAACGACAGGATTTACCTGGTCCTGTCTAGAAAGGAATTGCATCAGAAGGAAGACCAGCAAGTGCATGGTCTCTTTGTCAGCTTCTTCTAAGTCGACAATTTTGTGAGTGTGTCCGGGCAAAGCACTGGCTTCGTCCACCATGTTCAATGAATGAATGTGACCATCTGTAATATTCGTTTACAGTAAAACACCTAATAATTCTAATAATTGTATTAGATAAAGTGAACGAAGTTGGGAAAAATCTTACCACTAATGCTTGCATTTTGAAATTAGAAATCTATAAAGTTTGTTATCATCTGCGGCCATGCACGAGTCAGGCTTAGCATTAGCAGACTATGCATTTACAAGCATTGCGTATATACAAGCGTATGTATTAGTAAGCATTGTACAGAAGGAAACATAGATGAGGCGGACTAATTAAGGTTTCTTAATTATCGAAATTGAAATTACAGACATTGCTACATACAAAAAAAATAAATCTGTTCGATAGAATTTTACAACATAAAAATAGGTCAGACATTTGAATAAAAAAAATATAAGTATTGATATAATACAGAGATATTGGAAAAGCGAATTCCTTCGTCGAACGGTGAACTTACCGCGCTGCTCCCGCGGGTCCTCAACAGTAATTCACACAGACGGTAGAGTAGGGGTTGTGTATGCGCGTGTAATTTTGTGGGAACATAGATAACACAGAAGGAGCACGTCTAACGCTAAGCATCAGCAACGCTACGCTACCTGGTATACTGTTATTAGGTGGGGTGGACCCCAGCAACTGACCCAGTCCGAATCTGGAGCTCTTGCGCTTCAGGATAGGCGCCGAGTATTGCCGGCTGTACACCTTCTCCTTTTCTGCGCGTGTCCGAACACGTAAGGGGTACACAGGTGAACGTGCGAACCGACACGGGCCTCTACAATTCTTCGTGACTCTAACGCTAATCCCGAATATCGATGCACACGAAACGTCTTCTTCAAATACATCAAGCTTATTCCTTCTTTCAAGTACTCATTTATCCATATTTCTACCATGAAGTGTCAAAAGACACCTTTCAAATTTTAACTAAACATTATTCACTAAGTTTAATCATTTCTCCACAATTAATTTTTTGACTTTTCTTATAATGGTTGTTAAATTAATTCAGCGATATCATTTTCCTTCAGCTCATCCTGAAATTAAAAATGTGCAAACAAAATCGCGGTAGAAATAGTGTTAAACGACTTGTCAGTTATATTTATACAGATTGCATTATCATTGAGCTGGAAAAAAGAATGACGTTTCGTGTGCACCTACCTAATAGAAGAGAGATTGACCGCGAAGACTCGTTTCCTTGTCTAGAAGTCAGACTCGCTATTTGTAATTAGCTGATCTCTTTAATCCTTTCATCAATAATTAAATTATATTCCTAGTTTTAATCTCTTGTCGACAAAAGTTATGATCTATTTTACAATTTCTAATTAATAGCGAGAGGATTAGAGAATTTTAATTTTTACTGTGACGAGGATTAAAGCGAACGAGACTGTTTTTCAAACTCATATGAATCAACGTTGTATGGTGATTAACCGAACGGGAATTCCTGACTCTAAAGTGAACTATGGAGTGAATCACAATACGGTATGCTAAGTTCGCCGCGATTTCGTACCTTGTTTCGTGTCCTGTCGCGGGATCATCGATGCCGGGGCAGACATGGTGCGCTTGTAGGGCCACTTGGTGCCAAAGCTCGCGCTCAAGGTTTTTATCGAATTCGTTCCGCTACCGTCGGACTGCGACAGAGCTTCCTGGGCTCGGTGAAGCTTTTTCATGAAGCTCTCGCTGTTCATATCCGTGTTTCGAAGATCTATAAACGAATTTATCGATAAGCTGAAAATATTCTTTGAAACTACAATTGGTTGTTCATTACTCGAAGCAGTTGAAACTGACCACGCAAGTAGGATATATCTCCGGATCTTTCCAAACGAATTTGTGCTTCCAAAAAGAGAGTGTCGAATCGATTCAGGAAAAATTCCCACGTGAGAATGTGTCGATCGCTGAGACTGTTGTGCAGTTGGTATAGAGATTGAAGTACCATTGGTCGATCCATTATCACCGTATCGAATTGTGTCTCCAAGCACAGAATCAGAGACTGAAATTAAAATTTCATTAAAATTCGTATACCTGAAATTATGTACAGATTAATAATTTCTTACTCTCATGGCTGTGTCGTGAATGGTACCGAGGTACAACGTAGCCCTTTGAGCTACGTAAACGTTGCTATCATCCATACTAGCGATGAGATAACAGAATGCGTTCGCTAACGCAGCCTGGAGGCTCATGACGTTTCTCAGTGGGGTGGAATCCATGAATCGAGCAATTAGCGTCACTCTCTCCACTGTTGAATCAGGGAATGAATTATCGTTAGATTTTTCATTTGTCAGAATTTCATTTAACGTACCAGCGACGAAACGAACTCGCCAGTCTTCTGAATTGTGAAACTCTTCTTGAATGAGTCGCCAGAAGGTGTCCGTTCCGCAGGGCAACGTCACGCAGTGGAGCAACAGTGGCACTGTCACTTGGGCTATGTGAGAATGCTCAGAGTTCAACAGCTCCCACATACTGCAGAGATAGTAAATTAGAATAGTAAATTAGAACAGTTGATAAGAATATAAGCCACGTTCGTACTTCTTTATCAATAGATTCTCTTGACACCATATGAAGAATCCTTGGTGGTCCTTCACAGCCGTGTTGAACGCATCCCCGTAAAGGCACATCACGTGCAGACATTGTAGCATATAGTAC
Organism: Ceratina australensis; assembly: GCA_004307685.1. NCBI lineage: Eukaryota > Metazoa > Arthropoda > Insecta > Hymenoptera > Apidae > Ceratina > Ceratina australensis. The sequence continues at coordinate 13,728 of SHCU01001286.1, read as the reverse complement.
AATATATCAGGCTTGTTTATCGTAGATATCTCCTGGGAATTGAAAAAGATAAGTTGTAAGATCTGAAATTAGATTATGATTTCATGAAGTACCTTCAGTAGCTTGTGTATGTATTGAAGCTGTTCGGGTAGATCTTCGATAGTGAATCGGAACTTCCCAACGGAAGTGTGCCAGAAGTCATCCGCTTCGTTTTCCGGGCTGAGGTTTAACGGTTCGTCGTTCTCCCCTATTAACCGAGCTTTTGCTACACTCACTGTTGCCGTGGCTAGAATAAAATTGTCAAACTCATTGAAAATCTCTACTCAAAACCAATCGAATTCCATCAAAATAATCGATTTAGAAGATTCTTCTGTATTTAAGTAGTAGTATAAGTAGATCGTTGGTCAGACATACTCTGATCGTTGTTTCCAATTATTTCGTTTGTCTCATTTCGAATTAGTATCAGGTAGTACAAATATTCGATGTATGTTATTAATGGGTAAATGAAATTTCGATTTACTCCTTTGCACTGGGGCCTTTTTCGCTGGACGAACCAGCAAGTCGAGAAGAATTGAATTTCACTTTTTGAATTGATATAAGAGCTCTCTTATTAATTACGATTTTGTACCGAATCTCTTTGCTTACCTACGTCGGTTTCCGAAAGGGTGACGGCTCTCGCGACAGCCGACATCACCTTCTCCGTGGGCATGATCGCTGCCAGGTCCAGCTGCTCCGAAACTGTCTCTACTGTTGCTGTCATGATCTGTTCGAAGAACTGATATAAACGATCAAAATAGCTAACTCCGGCCACATAGATTAGCCTACCGTGTCAGTGGTTTTCACACAACGCCATTTCGCAGTAGAAGAAGAGAGACAGAGAGAGGCACACACAGTTCGCTTTTAAATAGCATGCTGCAGCTTATTTTTTTTTAATTGTACTTGCTGCTGCGGAAAGTGTTTTTCGCACACAGATAGATAGAAGAAGAAAGACTGCTGTGTCTCTTAGGTGGGTGTAATCAGAACGGTCGTGTATAGATATAATAGTATATAGAACATCTCAGATTTGTTGAACGAGCAGACATATGAGATCGTACCTGAGGCATGTGAGCTAGCACGCCGCCGACCGAATGCATTTCCGGTAGCGGCATGTTCATCACTACGTCCGACTTCGAGTCCCCTTTCCTAGACGCCTCCGGGCTCTTTCGACCGTGATCTTCCGATGTCTCGTCCACTACTTTCTGTAAAATATTTATCATGGGTAGGGAATATATTATATTAGAAGAGCATCTTGTAATTCAGGAACTGATGGACTCACGTCTGGCGGATAGGCCGGATTCTCCGGTGCCATGTAGGAGACCAGTTGAAAGCACAGCTGATGCCAGATTACTCTGGACTCGCAATAGGTGCATTCTGAGTCCGCGTTACAAGTGTGACGGTTGTTCCAATTCGAGGCGACGATCGACTTCATCAGACGACACGCGTCCCTGCACACCCACGTGTTGATCCCCGTGTGCTTGTCCACGTTCTGTAGCTCCATCTTTCATACGTACAATCCAGATTTCAATAGAACGTGACGAACTATCTTAAGTGATACATTGTTTTAAACAGAGTATCATAAATGTTTGATTTGCATACAATTTCACGGTCTGATTATAATAAGTTATAGTTTCTAAGCTATCATTTTCTCTTGAGAATCAACGCACTTTAATAGTTCGATTTATACCTGCTTCAACAATATATCAAGCATAAGAATGCAGCAGGATAGGTTTAACTCCGCATTCGTCGTGAATTCCATATGCCTGGGTGTTGGAACTATGTCGTCTGACAACGGCGTCGATTTGCCTGATTCATTTTCCACTACAGAACCTGTTACAAAATTTTATATACATTAATGTATATTTTGATTGTTTTATTCATTATAATATTATATTAATTAATTTATTATTTTATTAATCTATCTGTCGTTGTTACACTCACATGTTCTCATAAATGAAATCAAAGTTTTATCATTTCATATGTGAATTCAAGATGTACTTTTTAAGGCTCGCAAAATTTTCAATGCTTTGTCATTGCTCTTATATAAAGGCTCATACAGCCTCGAGGTAGAATTGGTTCGCGTTTCAACTCACATATGGCGTTTCCTTCGTCGTCCTCTTTCTTGGTTCCCTTGCTGGGTTTCTGTTGAGACTCAGCAGAATTCATGGCTCCCATGACGGCTACCCCGTCGCCGAACATGGAGAACAATTGGCACATGGGTATGCTGATCTCTAACATGGTCAACGTCTGCAACCAGTTCAGGGCTTGCTCTTGAACTTTCGCGCAGGTGTTCACGAATCGCTTCGCCACGAAATTGTACATCTTCTTCGCGTCGAACCCTAAGGGACTCATATCTCGATCCAGAATTTTGCTGCAATTATGAAACAGATAAATGAATGATGATCAAACAATTGTATAGATTATTTTTTGGGTATTAGTTTCGTCTATTGGTCGAGTAGATCTCTGAAACGAGTGAAACGTTCTCTTGGTACCATAAAATCATTTTCAATTCGTGAAGCTCGTGCTCAGGCACGTCATTAACCATGGCCTCCATCCAGTGTGGCATCACGTAATCCCAAACATCTGGAGTGATCACCTCGTAAGGTACCAAGCAGAATAAACGGTTTAGGCCATCTTTCAAATGCGACGTCCTGGAGGCCAGCGTCTCCCTTAAAACCAAGAAGTTAAACAAGTAAAGCGTTTCAAAAATTAATAAGCACTGAGAAGAGCATTGAAATTTGAAGAAAAAGCAAGAGATTCAAAGAAAAATAGAGTACATATAAATAAATATTAATACCGAAAGGATTAATTCGTGTAAAAACGCTAGAATTCTTACAAAGGAGCCTTGCATACGTACCAATGACCACCGACGCGAACGTAGTCAGACGGATGTGGAAGAAGGCAGGAAATGAAGACGTCGTAATGAGTTTTCATCACTTCAGATAACCACCCGCATACATGCTCCGTCTTTAACTTTTCCAATGCGCTCTCAGCTTGACCTATAGTTAAATAATACACGGAATCAAACGATATTCCTGGTAGAAAATTTTTTTTTTAAGGGAAATGAGTATGTTACTGGTCAGACTCGTCTCGTATAATCGGATATAAAATGAATTCTTGTTAAACAGCAAAGACAAGGGAACGTTCAGAAAGCTGATTCAGTTTATTCGCAGTGTCACTTCAACCGCATGCAAGAGTCAAACTCTTTGGTCGAAGACACGAGACTGTGAATTTTTATATAAAGAAGAAGAATATTTTTTTAATGACTTATTAAGGGTACAAATTATTTAAATTGATATTGTATATGAAAATTCACGGTCTATTAATTCAGGAGTTATGTTGAGGCTCGCGTTTCTGATTTTTGTTTCTGTCTGGGGGTAACTACGTTTCGATGCATAGAAACTTGGTTGGTTGATCCCCGAGAAAATCAGGTTCTATGCATCGATCACTAAAGTATTTCGATCAGCCGCGACGTAGACGCACTCTTATGAAATCTCGATACATAGATACAAGCTTTCGCGTGTCTCTTGTGTGTGTTTCTGTGTGTAAGCATGCAGAGGCGGTTATCTCCTTCGAATTTGCGTACGGAACGAACGCACAGACTTGGCAGCTCAACAGTTTGTAACATCGAACTTCTGAAGTTAGGATAAAAATCGAGTTCAAAGATTACGGTCAACAACATAAATGCTACAGATGTAAAGGACAGGATTCAGAGAATTGCACAGCTGACGCCTCTACAACGGGTTGAACAACAGGAAACACCGAACACATTGATACAAGATTGATAAGTACAATTTACGGGTAGAAATAATGGGAAGAATTTCGACAGAGGAAGGCTGGCAACACAGAAAGCTATCCAAAGGGTTAAGCTCCGGTGAAACATTTATACAAATACGTATACATGAATATTCTCATCTTGGAAGTTACATTTATCGCTTCGCTCTTTTCTTCTTGTCACTTTATACATATAATAGTATAATTTCGTCGATTAGTTTTTATCAAAGTGATAAAAATATTGAATCGCAGCTATTTAGAGTCACACGTTATTCATCGAGTATATCGTTAAGGCAAAGTGAAAGAAGAAGAACGAAGATTCGAATCGAATGTGCCTACGGTCGCGGCCAAAGTCTACCTACGTTCTATCGATGGGCTCGAGACGCTTCGAAACAAGACTGTTACAAGAACCAACATGGAGGTTCATTAAAAGATTTCGAATATACATTTGTCAGATAGGTTCATCGAAATAATTTTTACAATCGAATTGGTAATCGAAGAGTTCTCGGCTACGTGAGCCCATCCGTCGGCTACGTTCTATGTAATTAAGTGTATAAATATGCGAAGTGTTAAATTACCAACAGAAAAGATAAGGTGCATAAGGCTTTTTTTAGTACCGTCGAATGAGTAGGCGGTAACATGAAACCAATGAAATAGCATTGACAATAAACGGCCGAGTATCTCGATGGATATGTCCTGGTCCGGGGTGCAAAGCCCGACCAGCAGCCAGACACCGTATCTCCCTAGTAGCTGCCTCTCCTCCAGGCTGGACGAGTCGAATTGGCTACCGGAACCGGCACCGCCGCCTCCGCCGCCACCGCCACCGCTACCGCTCCCTGGGAATCCTGAGCTGCCCTTATTAGTACTTATTTCCGAGTTGTCTCGGTTACTATCCATACTTAGCGGTTCAGCTTCCTTAAGCAGGCTGCAAGCAGAGACGGATCGTGGTCAGTGGGGTGACCAACGCGATCCCCGGTCATGTCCGATTGTGGTCGCAATTTTGTGACCGCAATTCTTCAAGGCTGAATTTTGAAACAGTTTTTTAATTATCTCACGATCGACATTATCGATGATAATTAGTCGCTCGAAATCGCTGTACAGATAATATCAGATATGATATTATTAATTGTTATTTCCTTCAAATAATTGATGAAATTTTTCGGAAAACTGATGATAATAATTATTATAATTTCAATGTTCATTACGAATTTCTTCTCAGCGATTTGAAACGACGAATCAGACGGAATAACATCGAACGTCGAAGAATCGCAGTTTCCACGTTCAATGGCGGTTTGAATTCTTTCACGATCACTCTTGGTTTTCACAGGTCGTTTAACCATCTCCGATTTTTGTAATAGCTATAAAATCGTGAAAAAATCCAGCTGGCTTTACATTGCAAATGTAGACAATGTCGATCAGTATTTGAATCATCTTGCTAATAGGTATAGAGTATAGACCTAATCATTTCGTAACGTGTCGACCACAAGTTTACCTGATCAGACACGACTTCGGATCGTGATTACTACTATAGTTACATTAGATGGAGGTAGTGAGAAGAAATGAAATTTTTCATCTAGATGTTCAAAGTGAATTCATATTTCACTGTTCTATGTTCTGCGTTCTGACTGTGAGGAATCATGCTAGTTGCAGTTGTACTACGTGTAGTAGTGTGTTCCTTCAAAAACAGCTGATAGGCACGAATAAGAAAGATAGATTCTAGAGTTGATTAAGGAAACGAATTATTTTATAAAATTCTATCAAAAGATGAATAGATAGGTGAATCGTTGATTTCATCAGAATTTCGAGTAATCAGGGAAATAGAAAGGAGTGAACAATCGATGATTAGTGTCCCGTTAGCCATGAGTCCCATGTTCATGCAGCATACCAGTGTGTCTCGTTTTTTGTTCGTGGAACGGTACCGGGTGTGCAGTGCTGGTGTTTCGTATCCAGGACGTGAATGCAGCGCGGTGTCCTCGCATTGCAACTTTTAAGGTGCGCTTTTCCTATATGCCTCTACCGTGAGCCAGAATGTGGTTCGTAAGTCACGTGTGTCTTTCTCCCGGTCGCTTGAAAAACTTGTCCAGCTAGCCGGTCATCCGGCCTCGAACGTCTCTCTCATATTTACCTTTTCAATTACAATCTTGTTCTACTTTCGATTAAATCATAATTATCCGACGCGAACTTCGAGAGACTTTCGAACCCTGGGAGCGATAGCGTGGCCACGGATCGAGACGTACGCGACGTAACTGTTAAGTATATTCATTAAAAAGATTCAGCCGTTCCTTAGACATACAAGGGGTGCATGTCAATGAAAAAAAATAGATTAAAAAAATCAATATTAGGGAAACAGATTTACCCAACACTTTTGTAAGAGGAAAAGATTTTGTTCTAAATTTGAATGCTGTAGCATGCACCTCGTCCGTTTCTGAATATTTGGAAACCAATATGGAGCATATTAATTAACCACGTTTAATGGAACTTTATTATCAGATAGTTAAATTGGTTTAGTTTGAAATTTCCATTGAGCGTGATTAGAGCAAAATGTCTTACCAAGCGGGATGGGCCAGCACGAACAAAACACGCAAAGCAAGAATGATCCTATGACCATTCGTTAGTATACGCGTCGTGTCGTTGCGTTTCTTTTAATTAGCCTGTTATCACTAAAAATAAAATCCGAATCTTTTAACCCTTTCCCTTCTGCTGTTTTTGTCAATCGTCTGCTAATAGAATTTTCAGTAAATAAGACGTGACATTGTTTTTGAGAAGGAAAGGATTAATTCATTCACAAGCTTCTTCACTCAGAACAGTGATTCCTAGCCAGCTCCTAATTTCTTGTCTTTTTAAATGAAATTACGAGCTGGTCTGGCATCACTGTCCCAAGCCGTAAGATCTTGAAATTTTTACTTCGACGAATGTAATTTAAATGAATATATCGAAAACATTATTTTTAAATTATGTTCTTGGAAGAAACTGTTGATATTAAGTTTTAACTGGAAATCGATCATGATTGCGATCTTTGTGGATTGGCAAACACGTATCGAACCTCGTATAAGTAACAAAACTCACCTGACGATCGCCTGGATCATGTACGTCTGCGTTTGCGGATCCATTTTTGTGATATGCGGCAGTGCCATGTGGTAGACGTGATCACCGCCCCGACGTTTGTTGTGACGAATATTATGACACTGCTCGCAGTAACGAATCGGATGATTCCCATTGTAACTCGCGCATTCCGTCGAGAAACAAACGCTTATCGCCGACTTGTCCGTCGCTCTGCAGTTCTGATATATTTTTCATTCTTAATCTTTTAATAGATCCTTGGATCGTTACTCGGAATTACTGATCGCGAGTCTCTTGTTATTTTTAAATAAGCAATATTCATTTTAACACCTTGACATACAATGGCAAGTCTGACTCGTCAAACGTTTTTTATTATTATTTTTATCAAATTCCATTTAATTTGTATTTCAAGGGGTTAAATCTACTTATAAAATACTCGTACACTGCACCGGGGCAGCATGCATTTATCTACAGGCTCACCTTGTTTTCGCATACCATTGACACCTGTTGCATGGGGTGCAAAATATCGTAGAACATATTTGGATGCGTTCTGTGGATCTCGTTGGCACATTCGATGCACAAGTACAACGGTGGCGGTGTCTCGGTCGCGAACGTGATAGAAATTCGATGGTCGTAGCAAACCTTGCCAGCCTCCGCGTTGCCAGCGTTAGGACAAGAGTCCCTCTGACATACAAACGGTGTCAAGTCATCTGTAATAATTTGATATATTCTTTGTTACATCATCTCAGGTCAAATCGACTTCTTTCTCGTTTCTTAAAATTATACAGTTACTATAAATCATTATGGGTCATACAAAATTGACGTTGGACGATGTGACGTTTTTTCAAAGAAATTATAAAGCGTAATAAAAATTGTATAAAAGAGCGTACTCGCGAATTTCATTAAGACCGCCCGACGGTCGAAGAGATTAGGGTTGAAGGATGGCCAGTAATAGAACAACAATTTAGCAGCCGACGCTCTCGCCGGTGCCGTGCCGTAGGCAATCACGCAGAGTATGTCTTTTACGACGCCTGGCTTCAACGCCATCAGGCATTCCAATAGCTGGCAATGATGCGCTGGAAGAAACGCGTCAAAGAACAGTTGCTCTACTCAGTTCGATCCATTAATATTATTTCGTTTATGTTTTGTATCGGAACCTGGATTGGTGGAGTACTGAAAAATCATCATGATAACCGCGGCTATCGACTGGCTCGCCGCGTTCTCCGTACCATCCTCAGTTTTCCTTGCTACGAACGAACATTATTTATTATAACAAGATTTCATCTGATTTAATTAATTTATCATTTAATAAATAAAATTGCAAATAAAAATAATAAATATTTTAATATAATTTATAATTGTAATAAAATATTTATCATTTTTTAAATATTTTTGTCAAGGAAGATTAGATAATGAAATATGTATAATTAACTAGAGATTTTATCTTAACCAGTTTTTACTGAAGATGAAAAATAGGAGATTTATAATAGAAAGTTTATGGTAGCATTATATGGCCATTTACTGATCGTGAATGGTAGAATGTAGAAACAGAGATTATTAACGATATCCTGATGATGCTCCACCGGAAGCACCGAGATCGTGCTAGCCGTCAGATAAGGAACGTTGTCGATCATGTCGTGATCCAGAAACGGCAAAAGGCACGCGAGGCATTGCAGCAGCGCCTGGCCGAATGCTAAAAAATTCATTCTTATTAGAAGCACGATTGTTTATCGATTATTTATCTTACATATATTAAGAAAATATCTCTAAAAATCAGTGTTTACTTCATAAGGGGTCATTGAACTTGTACTTGAGATGTAAAATACCGGTACGTTTAGTTAAGTTAATATTATAGTAGCTATAAAATCTCTACCAAAGTATAAGATGATTAAATAAAATGTAAACACAGTAGATATGGGTCATACCCTGTAGGCCGATGTGAATGGCGGGTATCACGTCGATCAGCTGAGTGAGAGCGTTATACAGTTGTTTGTAATCCAAGTTCGGGTAAAGAGCCATGCGTTCCGCGTCACACTTTTGCGATTTGACCATCTCCAAAGGAGCCTCGCGGACCTCCTTCAGCAACGCTGATAACCCGATAAACGATTTTAATAATGTGGTAAAAACTAATGTCGCATCATATGCTTACACAGCAACATTTGGGAAAAGAATTTCAACGTGTTCGCCATGTCCACGCCGGATGGGATCGGTTGATTTCCGTGCAGGAGCCTCAGATAATAATCGTGGAGGCTGGTCAGCTTCAATGAGACTAGCAAAGTAATTTATAGTTGAATCAGTGTTTTCGTACAGGTGTCAGCTGATTTTCATGCTTACATGCCGCGAATCTAGTCCCCATATTGTGTAATTCCTCCAGACACGATGATTCTCAGATTTATTACAAAAATTAACTGAAACGATAGGAATTTCACGTCACTCTCTGATCAATCATCCGCACTTTCTTCGTTCACGCAACGATCCTTAATGGGTCTGAATTGTTGTCAATCGCACGACGCGACGGAAAACGCGAGATGCATATTTCGCAGCCGCAGAATCAGCACGGGTCCATTCCGTCGGAGCCGTTGCCGTCGAATGACCGCGCATGCCGTATCGATCTGTTTTCGAACGCCGCGCCCTCTTATCCTTTCATCCCCTTCTGGAGGGTGAGTCTAGAAAATTCAAACGGAACAATCCAATTCCGTGAAATTTTCCCAATGCTGTATTCTCTTGCTAAATGTAAAAAAATCGTACGTTTGAAATTTGAAAATTTCATTCGTAAAAGATGTTTCCCTTAAAGTTAGTCACTACTGCGTTGTTATTTTATTATATAGAATGTATCAGGAATTATTTTGTAAAGTCAGAAGTAGGATGATGGATCAGGATACGTTTAGAAAATTCAGACAGTTTTAACTGGTGAACGAAATCGGATCCGTGCAACCAATGCCCGTTAAACAGGGAGTTATATCATCGGTGCAACGACGGAAAGTCGTTCCAAGACGCGTTACATAACAATCTTCCTTGCGATTACATAAAGCGATAGCATGAGGTTTGACAATTATTCTGTAATGTCATTAAGACCAATCCAATAAGCCGCAATCACGCTTTTTAACCGATCGCCGAAGAATTTATTGCATTACAATGTATTAACCGAAGCTTTCTCTAACGAGCGTCGGATTTCTCGTCAAAATGTAACTTCCTGTTACGCGAAATAGCAATCGAATACAAACTGTTGTCAAATCAATCTTCACATTATAATTTTCCATGTATATGTGAAAAGGAGTATTCTTACAAGAAACATTTTTAGTTTCGGGTAGAATTTATATATATTTTTAAAAGACCAACATGCGTCGTTTAACCCTTTGCACTCGATAAATTTTTCCACAATTATTTGATGAATTTCTTAAATCAATTAATAATATAATATAATAATAAGGTAATAATTATTTTACAACGCAAGTGAATCATCACTCGAGTGCAAAGGGTTAATTGCCTCGCGCAATAAATTGCCTGACTTTGACTCACTCTACAAATCTATTTATCATTACATTTTTCCGTGAACATAGACAAAGATTGTTATTCCCTTACAATGTGAGGCAGTAAACGTTCTAATCTTTGCAATTGTTAAGGAGCCTTTTCCGAGTGGGAACAACAGATATAACGGCGAGTAGACTTTAATGAAACACGGTCAGATAAAATCGAAAGATACAAACGATAAGATTTATAGATCTAGTGAATCACGAAGGCGTGTGTGGATTCGGTAGTTTGTTTCGTGCATCGTGAACCACGGCATGTGCGGTTAAGTGTGTCACGAGGGGTCGATTTTCTAGGTCGTGCCTATGACGTGCACCGCGCTGTGTCGATCGATATCATCTAAATACGATGCACACCTGCGACCGGTGAAGTCATTCTCCGGAATACGTGCACTTTGCGTGGTGGTAAACAGCAGGAAGCTTCGTAGACGTAATGAGAATCGCCATAGCGAGAGAGCTTAAATAGTAGTAACTATCTATATAAATATTCCGATGTACCCATACTTAGATTTTTGAAACATTAAAACTTGAAGAGGCTGTCAAGAGTAATTAAAGAAGCCAATTTTAATATTTAATTGAACGATAGAAATTTGAGTTGCTTATTCTGAAAGTGGCCTAATTTAGACTTCAATTGAAATATTAAGAGTTTCAAATAAAAATAATAATAGTTCAATAAAATTAAGTAAGTAATAAAAAAGTAAATAATAAAAGATCAGTAAAATTAAAGATACACGTATTTGATATTTATGTGTTATACTGCTTAAGTATATCTAAAAGAATCATATTTATAGTATAATTATATTAATTTATATTATAATATACATAATTTATATTAATTATATTTATACTACTAAAACGATAACAATTAAAATACTATAGTAACGCCAATAGTAAAATATCTGGTTTGATTGTTTTGGAACAGTACTTAGGCCACTTTCAAAATAAATGGTTCATTTAATTAATTCGGAATCTGTTAAAAGATTAACTGTGGATTCTATAGAAGGAACTTTAGAACGTGTGGCTATAAACGGAGCTGCGTCGTGATCAATGTTCCTGGAATATTCCTAAAGGGTGGAACGCGAAGCGTGTGCAAAGTAGATTTAGACTCTAGCCTAGACTCCATTGTTAAAATATTTTCAAACAACATTCACATGAAATTTCAAATATTCTGCTAAATCTGATTTAATTCGGACTTGAAATTGGCTGGAAAAAAGGGGAACGTGGAGGATTGCTTCTTTATGATAAGAGAGGGTGTGAACTGCGGACGGCTCGGTTTCCGAAGCCAGGTAACCGGATCGATTCTTCTATCCCGCGTATGTGAGAACGGTTGCAACAATGACGCAGACGCGTGGCCGCACGAACTCGCGTGCCTCGCTTTCGGAAAATCGCGTGAAACGAATGAAGTGAGGCGTATGAACCACATGCAAAAATAGAATAAAATATAGTTAAATATGAAAAATTGTTATAGCACGAAATAATAATATAATATAATACAAATGGATACTATGAAATTCAAGAAGAGTGCAAAGATAAATACATGTAAGGGAATGTAAGAAAATAGCTAAAGAAGAAAAATGGTTATAGCACGAAGTAATAAAATAATGCAAATGGATAATGCGATGAAATTCAAGAAGTGTGCAAAGATGTAAGGACAAAAGGCATATAAGGGAATGTAAAAAACAGCTAAATAAAAAAAAGTGTTATAGCACGAAGTAACAAAATAATGCAAGTGGATAATGCGATGAAACTCAAGAAGAGCGCAAAGATAAATACGTATAAAATGGATGGAAAGAATTCAAAAATAGAGATATAAAATCGTGGATGAAAAGCTACGGAGGAACTGTGGGGTCGAGAACAATAGAGATGTATCAAACGCATGGCAGATATCAGAAACGGATGGTACTGGCATATCGCGAGGGGTAGGAGAGGGTTGAAGCTCGATAAGCGGAGGGAAGAGGACGAGAGCGAGAGAGGGTACGACGGAGGAAAGCCGGGTTGCCTAGGACACCACATGGACACCACGCTCGCTCGCGACGTCACTACGATGCGACGGGGGTGAAAGCCGCGCGCGACCACCCTCGAGCCGTCTTATGAAACAGTGCTCGCGGGACAGGCCACGTCGAAAGTCGTGCGGCGAGCCCCGCTTCCAGACGATTCGGTTCAGACACGCGAGGAAGGTACGGACAGAGAGTAAAGTAAATCCGTGCGCGTATTTTTTTTAGAAACAGTGCTGTACTCGACGTGGTGGAATTTAAATTAGGCGATCAGGTTTATGTATCATATTTTGTATTTATTTAAATACTTGCAGATAAATGAAATATTTCTTAGTGAAGTAATTTGCAAATATTCCAATTTTGAAGGTTTGTATTTTTGTAGGTAACAGAATGTTATCACTGTTACTTTTGATTCATTTAGATGTGAGTTAAATTTCAAACACATTCAAGCGTGTGTAAGTGTATTAATTTTGGGATTGGATTTTGGGTTCAGTGAGGTGTTAATTTCTCGTTAAAGAGACAAGTAATGTTTATTTTAAATATCCGATGAAGTGAAATGGCTTTAATTTTTAGATGAAGAGAATTTGATTTAGAATGTTTATTACATTAAGGGAACGTACATAGAAGTACATAGCTGCGGTAGGATTTCTTTCTTCAATTAGTTCCTCCTCAAAAATTGTCACTTAGGGTTTCACCCGAGACGAAGTGATTCAAGTTAGAAGGATTCAATACTATTCTTCGTTTCTTTACTTTTATCTTCGCTCAACCTACTGCAACCTAAATAAATTCGACTTCTAGAAACTCGACTTAATAGAAACCGATATCTGATTTATGTCATCTTTACAAGAAGTATCGTTTTAGCACCAGCCGCGAACACGATCAGAGGACAAAAGCGATTGTTTCCGAATGAACGAATCGAAGATTAGACTCGGATAATCTCTTTCCTTCCGATCGATCGAAAATCGTTTCGTCACGGGTTTCGATCATCGTTTCACGCGCGCACGCGTACGCGTTTCTGATCCCATCAATTGATTAACGCTGTACCCTCGCCAGCGATGGTAAAACGTAGCTGAAGCTGGTGCTTTTCCCGGTGGCCGGTGAAGATAATAAAAAGCAAACAGATGAATCAACCGGCGCGACGTACAAGACCAATAGGCTGGGTGAGCTCGAGGGGGTTAGGCACATCCCCTTATTCTCGTAGCCTGTCAACGGAGCTGCGAGGGTCCATGTGATTTGATTATGTTGGTAATACGCTCCGTATGCCACCCTAATTGCTGCGGCTTGCCCCCTCGCAACGCGATTCACAAGCAAACCATCGCATAGGAATCTAGCTCCTACGACTCACGGTTGTCCCATCA
>SHCU01001285.1:3294-17001 GCA_004307685.1 Ceratina australensis | reverse complement strand
AACAAAAAATATGAGCAGAAATTAGAAGATTTATGTAATATTACAATTCTAATAGTACCTAGGAATGGATGAATTGAAATTGGAATGTGTAAATAATATCATTTATAGTGTAGAAGATTAACTAGAAATGAAATACATTAATATGTGACATACCCAAGAAGCATACAAGAAGATGGACACCCCAATTTCTATTTTCCTATACTTCCATTCATATTAAAATTATACAAAGATAGTAAACAGAAGTAGCAAGATTTATATATTACTTATAACATGAACCATTAACTATATTAACACCAATACATCACTGTTAAACAAAAATGAAATGCATCGATAAGCAACATGCAGAAGCAGATAAGATTAGAACCGGTCTATAAAAAAAAACAGCTCGGTTGATCTCGTTGACGAATCCTCGTCCAACGTAACCGAGCCGATGTTAACACGGAAATACACCAACTTACACTCAAGACATTTCGTGCAACGAGTATTATAACACACGGTTGTCGTTCCAACTGTGCACAATACCTGCTGATAGCCTCGCACTAAACGCACTTTTTAATTTGATTTTGCACGCCGTTGTTAACGGTGACGGAGAGCCAGCTCGGTGAAAATGATCACGTAATAATTGGTAATTTTTATAAACGTTTTACAAAATATCCGTTCGTGAATTCTCGTTTTGGTTCCACGCTTATTTCTCAGCCTCCTCTACAGTAATTGACTGGTTTCCGTTTCAGAATGGCCCCATGGGTTAGATACGTATAAATCGAAATATCTTCTGATAAAAACTATCGTCCCTCTGTTTAAGACAAAAATTGTATCTCCTCTCGTTGGTCCGCGTGTTGTACCCTCGGTGATCGATATTAATTTACGATCGATTGACAATGGAAAATCCTTCTTATCTTTACACTCGTTGTCTGCGTTTCATCGTCGCCCCAACTGTAATCAAGTTCTTCCAGTTCCTCATGGATTCTTCAGGGTCAAACAGGTGGAACGAAGTGTCACAAGAGATCAAGCAGTTTGTTAATCATCCAATATATCAAATTTATATTTTTTATTGTTAATACACACGTTAGTCTTGTATCAAGCTTTGATTAGTAGTATTAAACTGTTTAAGACAGACAGTGAACACATGTATCTAGAATTGTTTTTTAAGGTATAAGGTATGAGATTTGAAGTTTGAGGTATGAAGTTTGAGATATAAGGAATGAAGTATGAGATATGAAGTTTGAGCTATGCAGTATAAGGTATTAGGTATGAGATATGAAGTATGAGCTATGAAGTTTGAGGTATGAAGTTTCAGCTATAAGGTATGAAGTACGAGATGTAAAGTTTAAGGTATGAAGTTTGAACACTGAAGTTTGGGCTATGAAGTTTGAGCTATGAAGTTTAAGCTATAAGGCATGAAGTATGAGATATGAAGTTTGAGGTATGAGATTTGAGCTATGAAGTTTGAGCTATAAGGTATGAAGTATGAGATATCAAGTATGAATTTTGTGGTATGAAGTATGATATATGAGATATGAAGTACGAAATACGAAGTACAAAGTCCGAAGAGCATAGATACACAACGTTTCGTTTTAAAATCCATTCCATTTATTTGGCGAAGCAATTTTCAGCGAGATGAAAACATCTGAAGAGTCGATAAAAATTCCTCAGTCGCGTCAAAGTCCTCGATACGACTCAAAGACTTACGGAATTTATTCGATGAAACTACCCTTCGAAAATATAATCTAATGAACGAAAAATTAGAAATCAGTGGCCCCGGCAATCAAGCTGAAACGGCGTCGTAAGAAAGGGAGGTAATCACGGAGTCGGGGTCGAACGGCGCCCACCGTAATTACGACATTCGATCTGTTTTGCACTTTCGTATCCACTGATCGTTTCCTGTAATTACTTTGAGCTGACTGCCGCGAACGACGTCTGTCTACTAATTTCCCGCCGGATGCAACCGCGTAAAGGGAATATCCGATTAATTGTGCGAACCGTGTCTAACAGACGCGCGACCCTGTATTACCAACATGTATTTCTATTTATTTTAACTACCAATTAATTTAATCGAGAAATATATGGAATTTACTGTTTATAATAAATTCCGGTTTCTTAATTTTCAGATATTTTCTAATGCAACGAAAGGATATAAAATTATATATAGTCAATAAAATGTGATGAATTTTTTATGACTCGGCTAATTATTCAAGACAACCTTTTTTCTTGTAAATTTATAATAAATTGAAACAAGATTATAAGAAATTTTACGCTGCAATACTCTTCTCATTTGAAACAAATTTATATAATATTATAATTCGCTATATAATTTGACGCTCACCCCATTAACTCGTTTATTCCATTTATGATATACAATATTAATCGCAACAGGGAGAGCGTAGTAAAACATTTATAGCTACTGGCCAATTGATCTTCCGACACGATCGGCCATAACGCGTTGATATCCTTGGTAATTAAAAACAGACACCGTGCAGAGTCCGACTCCGTGTTTATAAAAAGTTAAGGAGCCTCAGAGGCGTCGATAGTTTTTCGTTGAAACTCGATTCCTGTTCACATAACGAGCTTAATTGAAAGCGTAACTGAATCAACAACCGGGGGTAACCGTGGAAACGTGTTCTCTGCTCTTAGGTATCCGCCGTCCGATGTCCATTGTCGTGCGGGACAGCTTCGTTAGAGGATCAAGTCCTGCTTTAATTTGATCCGTCACTTTCGAATACCTTCATTCGAGATCAATAGACCAGGTCTTACCTCGAAGCGAATATAAACTTACAACGAAAGAAGTTCAAGAGTTTTTTATTATAGAATAATTTAACGAGTCATTAAAAATTACTCACGTTTTATCCAAAATGCAGTACACATGATTTTATATTTTTTCGTTTCGTTACGAAGTAATAATAAGAATCATTAAATAAATATAATTTATATTATTTTTATTTCATGTATATATATTATTTATATTAAATTTTTAAAAATCATTAAATATCATAATTGAAATTCATAAAATAAAATTTATGTTTATTTGAATTTATTGTTGATTGATTGATTGATTGGTTGATTGTTAAATTTATGAAAATTTATTTTAGGATTAAAAATCATAAAATAAAAGTCATTTATTAGGAACAGGCAATTTTATGTTTTGTAATGAAATTAGTTGAAATTAATAATATTATACTTTTAATATATGAATTTATATGAAAAACTTCTCGAGAGCAAAGGGTTATCTTTCCTTTTTCCTATATGATACTGACAACCAAAAGATACTCTCGTACAAGAACGAAAAATGTATTCTCGTAAACCTGTATTTTTTACTAATTCTGCGAGTAACATTGACAGTCTCTACGACCTTAACGATTCTACGAATACTTGTTAATTCAATTCCATGAATTTATTTAATTCAATAATGATTTTCGTCGGAGAGATTTTAAGGGAGAGAGCGTATAAAGTGATTTCCCGAGCTCGATTCCGGCTTGATCAGTTTATCAATGTTATCTAAATTTTCTTACACGGCCCGTTAACCTTTACCGCGGGGCAAGCTGCGTTATTATATTCCAGGATATTTCCTCGGACATCGCTGAGAAAATTGAATTCGCGGGAAGTTGGAATTTCAGTCGGGCAACGCGGAACGATTTTCGTTTAAATCGACAAGCGGGGAAGTCCCAGTCGGAATAAAGTTACGAGTTTTAAACCTTCGTTAACTCTTTCGCGTTTTATCAAGCCCACGATCCCCTATTAATTAATTTCTGAGAATAGGAGGAAGTAAAAATTCAGCTCGTTTAAATAAACGTTCTCCCTCTCTTTATTCGATTCGATTCTTTGAATGAACTTTTTATCGATCGAATTTCTTATTACATTTGAATAAGAACGCGCTATCTTAATGTGACATTACCGGTATTGGAACTACATTCCACCCACGTGGCACGCTGGTTACCCCGAGCGTTGCAACGGCCGATAAGAGGCTGAGATCGCGACTAAGTAGAATATTGTCGTTCGGAGTAAGACCGTTGTGTAGGATTGTGTTTTAATCAACTCTGTACCTCTGCACTTAATTAATATCACTTCAACCCCGGGGGAGTGAAACTCGAAATGATAAAGCATCTCTCAAGACTAGCTCGCAATAGGATGCGTGTCGAAATTTATATCCCTGTTTTACATTGTAAAGATTTTTATGTAACATAACTTCAACACACAATTTATGACATTTATTTTATTATCCATTTTATATATATATTATATATATTTTATTTTTTATTATTATATTGTATATTTTTATTATTTAATTTATTATTATAATATATAATTTTTATTTATTTTATATTTTATTATTTATCTTTTATCATTATACTATATATTTATTTTATGATACAAGATTTTCTTACTTACAATTTTATTATTAATTTCAATTAATTCAATTACAAAACATTTTTTTTCATTCCACATTTAAATATATTTAAAAACTGACAATAGTTTCATGTAATATATAATAGGGAAGTTCAGTAAATGATTGGAGAAAATTTCCTCGAGTGCAAAGGGTTAATGATACGATCCCAACCAAGACGTAAGAATACTCGTTGTTCGCAACTCGAAAGCCAGACGGGACAGTGTGTCTTCCGAGCCACGTCATTCTTCTTTCAACCCTTATTTATGTATTCTTATCTCCACGGAGTACAGATAACTTCTACGAAACCTTGAGTCGATCAACGTCACGCAACTTCCTTTTAAAAATGGTTCATACAATTTGTTTGGATTTAAATCAACAATTCGGCCCATGGAGGGTTAAATTATATAACAAATCTAATTTTAGGAGGATGCCTGTTTTCACTTTACGCCACCGGAGTGACTTACGAACAGTACTGTATTTCATCGTTTCACGTTCAAAGCGTTGCGCAACTACAAACGGGGCGATAACAATGCGAAGAATCCTGACTTCCGCACCCCTTTGGTACGATGATAGGGAACCCGTTCAACCTCTGTGAATTTGAACACGATTTCCCTGGCACTGTTGAAAAATAACCTGAGCTCGACTTAACGACGCCGTCTTTTAATTTCTCGATACCCGTAATTTTATTTCATTTACGCGAGATATATAGATAAGTTCGATGAAACTGACAAACCTCACCGATCCTGCCTGTCTTCTTAAATCCGATTTTTATGACTCCAGCTAGTACGAACCATTCGTCTTTGGAAGAGCTTTTAAATTCTTCTGCCCCGCGAAAGGGAGAGAAATGACCATCGGGATTAAATTAATTACTGAATTTCTCTTCGACAGCAGTTTTATATGATACAAGAACGACACGAAGATATGGTACATCGATCAAGTCCTCTGATCCTTTTTTTTACTTCAATCGGTTTGGTAATCAGAAAAAATATCAAATAAAACCCAACGTAAGCAGATTTGCCTTCAATACAATTTTATACCCTCAATTTTAATCATGTTCCATATCGGAATAACAATAATTTTATCGATTGAAGATAAATTTCAATTTGTACCTATCAGCATTTGGTAATCAGGAATAATATCAAATAAAACCCAACGTAAGGAGATTTACCTAGAGATTCTCACAGTCAATTTCAACGCTTCAATACAATTTTATACCTTCGAATTCAATCACGTTCTTTATCGGAATAATAATAATTTTGTTAATTGAATATAAATTTTGTATTTGTACCTGTCGGCATTTTTACGAGAAAACAATTGAAACGAAAATAAAAATATTAGGTTGGAGGGGTTTACGGTTAGGAACGTTGAAATTTCTATGAAGAACTCTTTAACGACTCTGGAGGTTCTCGAGTGTTCATGAGGCAAGAAAGGGTTCTTGTTTTTACGGTATTTTGAGCTCTGCTTGAAGATAACTGCACGTAGGTGTCTGTCTATACGTATACGACTCAGCGAGCAGAGAATCAAGAGATAAATTCAGTGAATCCAAAGCCAATTTCCCAGAAGCATATAATAAAAGAAAAATGTTTTAAAAAACGTAACAATCTGAAAGTGTTTGTTACTTTTTGTTTATAAAAATACAGAGATAAATTCAGCGAGACGAATGGTAATTTCTCGAAAAATTCTAAAGGATGCTCGTATGACAATTTCGAAATACTTGATATATCCATCTTTCTTTACTTCTACATTCTCTTATAAAAACTGAGTGGGCTAAATGTTCAGCGGATATTCCAGGCACCCTTGGTCGGAGTTGAAAGGATTTTTACGCAGCGCAGCCTGTATTAAATTTCCACACGCTTTGTCTTGACACTCAACGTTGACTTCTCACGGGTGGATGCGACACGCGACGTTTCAACAAAAATTCAACCAGCTACATATGAGTGGGACAAAACTATACTAAACTAATGGGACAATAAATTTATAAAATTCTGTCAACCCTCTGCACTCGAGAGGTGATCGTCGACATTTTGATTTAAATTCAAGAAATATGCATTAATTCGTGCCATTTTCCGAGTGCATGTAACCTCCTTGAAATGGTTGATTGGTCGATGTGGTTGAACAAAAATGGTTTGAATCACGCAAATCGTTGAATGGTTGAACAACAATTAATTAACCCTTTGCACTCGAGAGGTGACTGCACCATCTGTTTTATAAAATTACTGTTATGTAGGTAAATAATTACTGCTTCAATATAACATTGATTGCATCGAATTGAGTAGTAATTAGTCGAGTAGTAATTATAGTTTCAGTATAGTAGAATTAAACTTAATTACTAATTAATTAAACTTAATTACAAAATTCATATATAAATTAATTTAAAAAACGTCGACAGAAAAAATTATTAATAATCTTAACACATTAATTTGCGTGTAAGGAATTCATAATACATATTTGTGGAAAAATTCTTCGAGTGCAAAGGGTTAACACACATAATTAACGAAAGTATAAATTATCAAACCGTTCGTAGGAAAGTTGAAATAACAAGATGAATCCCCTTTTCTCTCCCGTGAGAGAGAATAAACTTTTACAGCAGATGATTACAGAAATTAGTGACAGCGTTTAAAGTACGCTGCCGGGGAGGATTGGAGAAACGTTACCGCCAAGTTATAATTGGATATCACGATTCCCCTTGCCCCGATGTTTGCCCTGCGAGCGAAAGCAAACAAAACCGAGGAGATCCTCAATTTTTGTTTTAATACCGGGGGTAAACAACGGCCGAGGGATAACTTCTTCTTTCCCGTATCTCATTGCGCGATTTAATTAAACCTACGACTCGGCCCTGTTAATTGACCGGTCCGTCGACCACCCGGGTAATTAGTAGTCCGCGTGTCGTTCCGGCAACAAGCCGGCCACCATTCGGTTGGCCTACTTCGAAGAACCTCGTTGGCTTTTCTTTTCACCCGAATCGGAGATCCGCTCGAAACTTTTAAGTTTGATCGACTGCGAGTAATACGACGAACTATAATTGAGATAAATCGACGCGGTCCTCAATTTTTCTAGACGCGTAAAAATTAGATAATATATTTCTTTATACGATTAATAGGTTTATGTTTCGGTATAAAAAATTAATAGATAAATACATTAAAATTCGTTTTAATATTATTGAATTTAATGTCAATAAATGTTGGAAATGTATGTAAAATTTCAATTATGACACTGTTCCGTTTTTTATTTCTTTTCGGTCACTTCCAGTTGTTCGTTTCTTTATGCTTTTTGTTTTAAAACCTCTCTTTAGTTGTAATAGTTTCAATGCGTGTATATTAGGTTTTATAATACGATTTTACAACTGTGTAATAAATAAATAAGCTTTACACGATATTTGCAAGTGTCCTAAGGAAATTTCAGATCATAACCCAGTATTTCTAAGAATGCACAATATTAATAAGTAAAATTAGTTAATGTAATATTAAAAAATAGAAAAATAAAAAATTAATTACTTAATAAATTGAAAGACTCTGAGATACAATAGAAAAATGTATATTCCTCTGAAAAATGTTTTACATTATTCTATTTCACTATGAAGAAAAACTTTCGGAAAAATTATAATTTCGAACTAATCGACGATATATTATATCACATACTGACATATGATCCAATTCGATCAATCATGCGAGCGATGAAAATTGACACGCGATCTTTGCTCTCGTGTCAGTCGAAAAATGCCAAAAAACGATTCACCGAATCCCTTGGGTACGCGGGGTGAAACCGGCCGGTGACAACGAGATTGAAACTCCCTCGTTCCTCTAATTAATCGGTCACAGTGAGCCGCTGCTATTCATCCCACGAAACACGTCGTCAACCGTTTACCTCAATTTCAGATATTAAAAATTAAAAACGACCGCGAGACCCCTTTGGCAAATATTAAATTCTTCACCGTCTCATTACATCGCTGAGATAATTTTACTCTCGGAAATGAAATCCGGTCTATCTTGGATTACAATTTAAATTGGTACACTGGTGTCGAGGTATGTGCTACGCGATTTCAGAGTTACTTTGAAATACGAGGAACGCAGAATCATTTTCCCGGCTGTAAATCCACCCACTTCCAAGTATATCGTAATTATACATTTATGAAAATAATAATTAATATCGATTTTTCTAATACGTATGATTTTTCATTGTTTTAATATTATATGTGAGTAAATTCTTTCTTACTGTAGAACTTTAAAGTTGAATGATAAAATCGTACTGAATGAAAAATTCATTTCAACTGACCTAAAAAATATATATGAGTCGTTTATTTTGAAACTAAGTGTAGCTTCTAAAAGAATTAACTTAACTATTTCAACGTTTGTATTTCTACATAATTTTAATAAAATTGTTATTATTTCAGTAAAAATTTGAAATTTAATCAAATATCTGATAGAATTTAAGGAATTACAAATTTCATTAAAACACTTATATTTTTAATTGCATTGAAACGTATATTCAAAGTGTAAATCGACATAGGCGACTTGTTTTCATTTTCTATTATTTTCCTCTGTTTATTTTTGGCATCTCATAAATCTTGCATTTCGACTCGCCTTGAAATATCGATTAAAATCGAGCGGAGGTAACGGCGTCTGTAAGTTTCGACACGTTCGTTTTTTACGTTTGCCGGAGGAGGAAAAAAAGTTGAAAGTCTGGACGGACAAGTTCCCCACGTGGGAATTTTTATTTGAATATGAAAACGTAATTTTTGAACGGGATGATCGAACCGAACGGGGAGGGTAGATTGCGCCCGGGAACCTTTGAATATTTTAAAAGGGAAGAATCGTCGTTATCTCGGACTTTTTCGAATAAAATACGTAGTTCATTTTTTCTACCTTTTTTATCATTAATGTTTCTTTGAATTTGCACAGTCTCGCAAACTACATTTTTCACTCTCCGCTGTGAGCTTCTCTTTTAGCGTATCAAATTCATGTTTCACGAAAGTCAGTCTGTCAGTTCGATAAAAATATTTTACAAAAATAAAATAAAAGTGAAATAAAAATCTGTTCTATCAAATAAAATAATTATACATAATAAGAGATTCTATGTAATTCTAATAAATTTCTAATAAAAAAAAACTGAATGGAACATCTGTTATTTTGAAGCAGCATGTAATTGATCGACACGTGTACATATTTTAATAACCGAGTCGCGAGGTGATTTAATATATTCGACGGTCGATCGCGAAAGCTAATAGAAGCTTATCAAATCCATATGAATTCACAACGACGCGCGGGTTCATGATCGCGGCCGGGGAATTAATTTGGCCCGTGAGGAAAGAGTAGGGTAAATGACAATCCTAATGAGACGCGAAGTAGGCCACAGAAATAATTACGCACTGTTAAGCGAGCCGCGGATGGAATATCGATGGCCATCGCTGCCAAATAAGCTGTGATTCGAATCGTTAGTCGAATTTCTTATAACGCAATCAATTAATTTATGCAGCGATTTAAATCTATAATACTATAATAATTTTCATTATACCATACTGCTATACTATATTATACTAACAAATTATGTAAGCAATTTAAATGAAATTTGTCGAATTTTTTTACAGCTAAATAGAATGATGTAAAACAGTTTTTAGGGGACAATATATTTTTATACTTTATCTTAGAGTTTTTAAAATATAATATAGATATGTCAATCGTGAAAATCGAGTGGACGACCGAGGCTTAGTGTTTCATTTTAATATCAGATTCACGGTTTTTGATTTATTTTCACTGATATGGGAATCGTCGATATTTTATAATAGTTGAACCGATATGTAACTCTATCGGAGATCAGATTTTGTGTTATGATTTTTTTACTGAGTTTTACTGAGTACTTTTTCATTGATTCTTTCATTGAGTATACTCGTCTTATGCATTGCCAAGAGGAGTATATTCGTCCTTCTTTCAGTATGTTATAACATACAGGCTTTCGAACAGGCTTTATTTTCCAAATGACCAAGCGAGGTAATAAATGTAAATAGTAAATTAAGTATTTCGTAAATAAATTTCAAGTTCACAAATTTCTTAGTCTTGGTTAAATAATCTCAGTTAATATAAATGCTTCTATTTAAATTATATAAAATTGCGAATACATGTGAAAAGAAAATTTGACTAGTTAGTTTGATCTCATTACTTTCTACATCTTGTTTTCATAGATATATGCATGATATATATGAAATGAGTTAATTAGTTGGTAACCTCAAACTTGCCTTGTTTTTACCTATTTGTAAAAAGATCAGATATTATGGGGATACAATATATTTATTGATCCATTTTTAATACTAACTTCACGAGGCAAACTGTGTCTGCCTGTACGAAATTCCCGCTCGAAGGAACCTGAATCCACAGTTTCGAGTTTATAGTGAATAATTAACAATCTGCCAATTGTACGGTATGATGTATTGACAATGTGTTCACTGGCTTCCATTTAACGCAACCCGACGTTCTACGATCCCCCCACGCTCCGGCCAAAATTCCACAGATTTGAACAGCAATCGAGCCGGGTGAAATTTTCAATTCACATTCCACGCGTAATACCTCTCGGCGTTTCGAATTATGTCAGAATTAGTATTCCCATATGTATTTCACGTTTTTCACAATGATCCTCATTATACGAGATAATTGGGCAAACTGTTTCAATCTCTTGTCAAAACATTGCTACATATTTCACTCCACCTGTTGATTCGTTATGACATCGTTAACCATGCGCATAAGCATGATAGATCATTTTTTACTAGAAGACAAATTTGCAAATCGGAATAAAGGAAACAGAAGTTGTATGATCAAATTTCAATTGTTTCCCAGATCTGATGCAGACATAGAGATTATATAGAGTAGGAATAAAACGAATAGATACTATTAATGAATATATCAGGTTGAGGAAAATGAAATCCATTATTTTGCCCCTAAATGGCCATAGTGATATATCTAATGACGTACTGATAATAGAAATTCATACTATCCTCAACAATGTCCAACATACTAAAGATATTGCATGGATATATGATATTAATTACCATATAGTTCTCTTTTAAACCATAAGTTTCTTCCCTTTTTCTAATATCAACCCTGAAATAAAAGGGAAAGAAACTTACTGGGCACCCTAATACAATAAATTTAATTCTCTTTTTTCTAACAACGACTATCATAACTATAATTGTAATCATCGACAATATCTCCACCTGATGCAACGAAATAAACCTGATTCTCTTTCCTTTCCTAACAGTGCGTCGGTCCCACTAAATCCTATCGCTTCTCAACTCTATATTATCTCTATGAATGCAGACGTCCTCAGTTGACTGAAGTAGAATATACTCCCGTGAATTCATAAACGCTTTCTAAGCGAGTCTACTGTATAATGATAAATGACGAGTACGAAGGGGGAAGCAACAAGTTTGCGAAAAAACCTGCGGCACCATAAATCGTCATCTGCGCGCTGCCGATGGATACTACAATTATTATCAATCAACCTACTAACACCACGTGTTCTATCATCCGCAATACAAAATAAAAAAAGAATAAACAACGATTTCATATTAAAGAACAAAGGAAGTAAAAAAGGAAGCAATATA
Source organism: Ceratina australensis (assembly GCA_004307685.1). Classification (NCBI taxonomy): domain Eukaryota; kingdom Metazoa; phylum Arthropoda; class Insecta; order Hymenoptera; family Apidae; genus Ceratina; species Ceratina australensis. The sequence goes on along the minus strand of SHCU01001285.1, from coordinate 5,029 downwards.
AAAATAGAAACGAGGTGAACGAAGTAACGTGAAAACACATTTGTCGATCATACGGAACTGAAGTTGTGTAAAATAAAAAATAGGATGGGGAGGATAAACCGGGTGAAATTGATACGCGAGATAGTTGGGTATTAACAGGATCCTGGCACCGGTTATGATTGATTTCCGTTTCGCTGGTCATGCGATTCCCGTTAATTATAAATAACGCGAAAGTTTGGTCGCGTCCGGCCAATTTACGGGGGCAACGTGTAAAGTTGACGCGGTGCCACGCATGCGAATTGCTTATGGGACTGTAACCGATTTCCCCGGGCAATCTGCAGAAAATCAAACTCGCAATCCAATTTACGGCGGCTAATGCCGGGAAAAACTGTGCATCGACGCTCGCACCCCGTTTCTAGGGTATCTACGTTCGCGACTGATGCGACTTACGATTTTTGCATTTATCAAGTAGTTTAATTGATCGATAAAATAATAAATCATTTGTCGATAATTAAATGATGCAATTTTAACCCGTCGCAATCGAGAGGTCAACATTTGTTTTGTAAAATAGTTCTTACATTCGGAAATGATTAGTGCTTCGATATGTTATTGATTAAATGATTATAAAATTCATGTATATGTATGGTGTATTAAAAATATTGTTAGTTTCAATTTTGACATTTTTGAAATCAATTTATATCAATACATCGATATATCAATAATTTTTTAAATCAATATATATGTCGATTTAAAAAATGTCAAAAGTGAAAATAATAATAATTTTAATACATTAATAATATCATGTATCAATGCATGTAAGAAATTTACGAAATATTAATAGAAAAATTCTTCGAGTGCAAATGATCAAAACTCATCATTTAATTCAATATAAATATTGTACTGACGTAAAAATCGACAAGGTAAGAAGATAAGAGGATCTCGAACGGAATATTTATGAATTTACTTTTTCGAAATTCTTTTATATATGAAACGAGTTTATTTAGCGAGTCGAATATATTTCGTTTCGAGTTAACGTTCAAGAATCGATATGTAGTCGGTTTAATCCCACAGGAAATCAACTTTCAGACATCAGAGTAGATATAATTTAACTTGAAAACAGTTTTCGAATCGATTTTCCTAAACGGATGGTAGAAAAAAGTGGATACCGAGTGGAGCGCCGCTGAGGCTTCCGGTTCGACAGGTGAAATTGGTTTCATATGATTTTCTCCGACGACGTATTAAATTCCACGCGCGAGAGTGATACTCATTATTTTCGAGCGAGTAAAAATTAGAATGCAAGTTTATTATTTCATCGAAGCGATTTATGGGCTCTCCTAACGAATTTAAACCGTTTCTTTTTTTACGAACCCATAAATCCATACTCCGGAACCATAACAATTTCTTCGCAAAAGTGTTGCAAGGGAATTGACCAAAAAGAATTTTGAAATACCAAATAGCAGATCAAAAATAAATAGCAAAGGATTTATGTAACGTTTAATATTGAACTCACCGATGATATACTATAATTGAGCCATTTATTCTGAAAATGGTCCAAGTTCATCTTCGAAAATATTAATGTTAACTACCTTAATATTTATAATATTTCTATATTAATTTAGCAGAAATTATATAATACAATAAATTAATTCTTTTAGATACACCTAAATTGTACAACACATCGGTGTATTTTATTAACACTTCTAAATATTGAATTTTAAAGTATAAATGGACTTGGGCCATTCTCAATATAAACAGG
>SHCU01001282.1:2286-24886 GCA_004307685.1 Ceratina australensis | reverse complement strand
TACCTGGAAAAAGTTATAGCCGTATCTGCTATTGTGCATTGTGCATTGATTATTTCATAATATACACAGCCATAATAGGATTTACATAGACATAAATTGGTCTGACAGTTTTTACCAGATATTTTACGCATGAGGAGATAAATATGTCAATGAGGATCGAGAGCATCGCCTTCGTTTGCGCCGGAAGCACAGCGGTAATATCTTAATCACGTGAGAATAAAGCGTAAATTACCCTAAAATTTTCCTCGAAAATACTATCGAATTGAACAATTGAAGTCGTAAATCTTCGATTCGGCAAAACAACGGCCTCTGTCTTTGCGCGACTGTCAGGAGAGTTACGACTGGCACGCAACCAAAAGTGGGAGCTTTCCATAGAAGTCGCCGTCGAATTATTACCACTCCTTTCAGGAATGGTTCGTATATAATCCTCCGCGATTCAAGCAACGTCTCGCGGACGTATTCGCCGCTTCGACTGATTGCGAGTTTACTGCCTCCGACTCGATAAAACTCGGCGTCATAAAGTTAAGAGCAACGACAACAGAGAGTATAAAAAACAAAGGAACGTTGGAGCGAGTGAGGATCCAAAGCGCATCGCGTATGCATGCGCTCGTAAATCCGGTGGCAACGTTGCGCTTCGACTTTATACGGGCACCGTTGATTGTAAAACCAGCGTTAAATCAGAAGCAGCGCCAGTCGTTATAAATGGAAACTGAATATAATCGTTCGAGCCACTTAAAGCGGATTTGCATACGGCCACCGGAAATCGTAAAGACGTCTCTCCGTTTGTTCTGCAAAAACGATTGAAGGAGGGTTCAGTCTAGCCATGCCGGGCCCGGGCTGGGCCGGGACCAACACCCGGTCGGTCACGGTGGAGGCCCGGTGGAAGCTCGGGCCAGTGTTGTAACCTTTGGAGTCGGGTATACGGAAAAGCGTGTATAAGCATTCCGAGTGGCGTCATGAGCTCATTCCTCAGAATGGGGAATGACCATATAAGGGAATTACTCTTGAATCATCACCGGGTACGACACATCTCCGTGCAGGATATTTACATCGCCGGATTCGAACTTTCCGGAATGCATAAGGGACGCGTATGTAACATACGACGCGAATGAAATAAAAAGAAATGAATTAATTGAATAATTCTGGATCTTGTAAGTAAAACGGTATAAAAGTGAGAATGGTGCGTGCCGACAGATGTGTACGAACAAACGAATATTATATCATTTCGCTGTTTCATAATACGGGGAAGAATGAGAGATTAAAGCAGGAACATTCTGTTCGTTGCGAAGCATAGACGAAAGCGCGGCATTTCTATGAAGCAGGGTAAGCAATCTCGCGCGCACTGTAAATTCCATTCAATTTATCTTCGGTATCTTTCCAACGCGATACTTGGTCCCGCCCCCGTCCGCTGCGTTCCTTATTTTTCCCAGGGCTCGAGACCTTTCGGCCGATAAACAATCAAATTTCCATTACACCGACGAGAAAGCGTCGAAAAGGAGAGCGATAAACCTGGAAACGGAGAGTGTTGCCGGTACGAGCGGTGGGGGCAAGTTCTAATTTCGCTCGCGGCTCATTGTTCGTTATCATCGCGCTCTTCTTCTTCCCGAGGCGGAAAACGCGAGATCGCTCGAACGAGTCGTGGCCCCGGAGCCCCGGGAGAAAGGCCGGAACGCAATTAATCTCGGTGCGAGCTGCAGCCGCTCGGTTTCGTATTTCGTGCACACCTTCGTGCTGGCTCCACGCAGTTACAACTGTAACGATCGCGCCTGAAACGAGCGCATCCGCGCCTCGAGCCGCTTTCCACGTTCACCCGCTTCCTTTTTGCGGCGGAGAAAACTAACTCGTAAACTGCCACTCTTCCCCGGCAAATTGTGTTAATAAAGTTGGATAGAATTATCTCCTCGGAGCATTGTATGTCTCGGAGATCGGAGAAGATACGTTGCGTTTTGGGCGACTCGTTTGTATCTTTCCACTCTATGAGTCGCGTGACTCTGGTTACGACGTGATCGAGGATTAAATATTTAACAAAGAATCGTGTAACAAAATTTAGTTACTTCGCAATTTGTGATTCCTGTTGGAGATGAAACGCTTTGAATCTCCTGTGCTGTTCGTCTCTGTGATATCTACCACGAGTTTCACGACATTGAACTTTCAGGTCGATTCGAAAAATTGGTACAGTTGGTCTGGGAATAAAGATTTATCGGGTTGATATGGTTATCTGGCCACTCTAGAAGAAAAAGGTGCAAGAACGTACATAGGGATAGAATATGTAGGTATGAGAAGGAACCAATAGAGGATAGTCTAGCTTGACCAGACGTACGACTTTTCAACCGATTGAACCATCCGATTCGTCAGCGTATTTTTTTTTTCCTTCTTATACCTAGAAATATCACAAATATCGTATTTCGTGCAACAGCTAAATTTTAAGCTGGTTGCAAAAAATAGACAAAATCGATTTGTGATGATAACAACCGTTGAATAGATCGGGGCGCATGAATTTTTAATATCCGGCGTACACGAAGCGCCGGCTACTTCGCGAATTGAAAATGAACAACTTATTGTGCGCTATAATTATAAAATCGATTGCCGTTACGTTAACCCGATCCTCGCATACTTAAAATAAAGTGTTGAATGAAGGAAGGAAAAAGAAGTTCCCGTAACGTCCATTCTTGGTTGCTTACAGTGAACTTAACGGGGCGGGTACGCAACAGAGCATCGCGACGTAAAAAGGGATATAAAAAGTATAGAGGAATGTTTTACACATCTTTCTTTCGCCAGTCGTAATTTCTCCGATAAAAATGTATCTGGGTTAAACGCAGAGGACTGTTTTATATCTTCATCGCTCAACGCGACGTAGACATTTTTATCGCCGATTGTTCCAACCCCTACTTAATCTGCATAATTAATGTAGATTCATCTTCTCACCTCGTAAAGTAATGTTTTACTCTCGCATTCTGATACGTTCCATCTCGATTATGAATTACCCTCTCTACATACATTGTGGAGAAGGAGAAAAAATTGTGTTTCATTCATGCTAGTTAGCTGCGATACGATTAATACTGTATATGAGATATATCTTAAAAGACTTGCTCTTTGGGAAAGAGTCTAATCTGCACCGTAATAATAAAAATCCTATTTTCTTTAGTTTAGTTCGAGTTTAACCTATAAGTAATTTTAGCTCGAATCTATCCCATACAAAAAGATGAAAATGCCATTAAATTTTGTTTTCAACGTTGAAATGGTGTACCTAAAATGGCGAATTAATTAACAGGACAAGCGGTTGGAGAATCGCGTATTAGACCGGAGGCCCATTGGTAATGTAGTAATTATCGTTGTTTATCGCGTTGTTACCCTTTTTCCAGCGGCGAGCCGCGTGTAATCCCCTCCTTAACGATCCGTGGCGCGGGTACACGCTCGATCAGAGGGTTAATTTGAACGCAATGAAACCAAAGCCCCGAGCAAAGCCTGTTATAGCCGGGGTTGGATTCCTAAGTCGGATTTTCACGTTTAAGGTGCGTTTAGACCAAACAAATACGCCTGCGCGAAATTCGACGATGAAATATCCCACGTTAATTACCTTAAAGCCTTTAATTTCCCGTTTACGTAAGCGATTTGAAAAATTATTTCCTCCTTTATTTCAATTAAAATTGAATTAATGTTCTCGTTTCCTTTCCGGGTCATTTGACTCAAACGCGGCTTTAACAATATCCCGTTTAAATTCGCTTATTGGTGGCATCGTTCCAAATTACCCGTTAAACTGTAGCTAGAGGTTAAATCATTCCCATCGCATCGCGCCGACGCGAAATTGTTCGCTTTCCTCGGCGGACCGATCAGTTTTTACGTGCAGGCGTCGTAGACGCGACTGACGTGTAATTTCTCTCGACGTCAACCCCTTCCCCCTTGTTGAACCTTGAAAAAAAGCGACAGCGCAGATTCGTCGAAGTTTCCGCTGCACGAAATACGATGCCGTGTTCTCTTTCTTTCCGATTCTTCGAAACCTTCTTCCAGCTCTGTCGATCCGTTTAATCGAACCAAAATTCAGGTATCGACGTTGAAAAAATCGGTTTTTAATAGCAGCGAAAGAATCTCTTGAAAATGTGAGTAACGATACGATTAACCCTTTACGCTCAAGGGGCGATTCTCGGTCACCACCTGATTCGTTGCGATGATTCAAATATAAGGAAAACGTCCGGAATAGATGAATAAAAAATGGGGAATGAAGATGTAATGAGCGCTGACACGTGTTACATTAAATATTTAACAAACACATTCTAAATAAAAAATGAAAATACAAGATTGACGGTATGTAGGAATTTAGGTAACTCTGAAGCAGTGAGAATCTGGATCCGATGGAACCGATGCGGTCCCGATCTTTTGGTAAACCATCGCGCACCGAAAAACCATATCTCCTCGTTTATTTTGTCCCGCGACCATTTTTTTTGGAACGGGACCCCCGTCGTCACGGCTTTCACGTTGCGCCAGCATCCTGTTACTCCGACGGGCCGCCTGCTATCCGCTCTCGCATAGCCGCGCATCCAGATCAGATAATACCGTGAATTACTGCCGCTTATACGCCTTGAGTGGCGCCATATATCAAACGGGCGTGCTTCATTCCTTTCCCAGATTGTGTATTGGAAAATATGGCGTGTCCACGTCGAACATGATGAAGGACCTCGCAGGCGGAGGCACAATGTTCCTACGTAATACCTCATAATCATTATGCATTACCCGCCGCTATCTGGCCCACGCTCGGAATTAGAGCCGCGTGGCTCGTAACGCGCGTGGACCCTGCATCACGGACACCGATCTGCTCGCGGATCAAATGACTCCGTTAAAGAGACAGTTATTAATGATCGAGAGCGTGAGAATTGCGCTCGGAGATACGCGCCGAAACGTAACAATTTTTGAGGCTAGGTAACGTGCAGAGCTATTTTTCATGGTAAATCGCTATCGAGTATGAAAAACATAAATATAGTTTGTTACCATTCTGATTGTATTGTTAGTAGTAAGGCATGCGTAATGCTCAGGCGTCGATCTACATGATCACGGAAGGGATGCCGGGTGTTAGGGGAAGGTAGTATATAAGTAGAGAGCCAGCAGAATGAAAGGAATGAGTCGTTAGCCTTGAGTCGTAGTACTGAATCGTTAGCCGTTAATGCAAGTCTAGTTTAAGTTAATTTCATAAAGGTGATTATTTGTTTTATTTTTATTGTTTAATATAACAAGTTAATGTACAAAACCTGTTGGTCTGTTCAGCGTCAAATCGGGTCCTTGGAAAAAAGGGTATGAGAGGCGAAGAAGGGTGACAGAGTGACGGATAGGTTAAAGGGAAATCGCAGCGAGAGAGGAATCTACTCGAACACCATTCGCGAAGTAATTAGGCATTCAACCGAATCGGTCTTAAGCGCTTAATCGGCTTTGTTTCAACCTGACATCCTCTTAAACGCAACGGCAACCGGGGGCAGGCTCGACTTCCGTGGTTCGTGCCGCAAAGCCGTTACTTGTTGACAAACGACGACGCCCACATGCTTTCGGGCTCGTGCGAGGATAGTTTTCCCGTGAAATATTAAAACGTCCAGAATGCCGTTCAACGAAGCTGATTAAATTACCGTGCGCCCGTCCCGGAAACTCGAACGTGTTTACATCTTCCATCGTGAAACGATAGAAACCCGCCGCGAAGGGTATCGTTACGCGTTTGTACGTTTGATAAGGAAATTCAGTCACGCTATTTGGAGAACTGGCAAATATTTTCCGATGCCACGAGTGCCATGGGAAATAATCAGTTGCATATACGTACATACAGTGCGAGTCGATGAGATCAAATTGAACTCACGATCTAATGAACGTAACTAACTCGAATAAAATGAACATCAACTAACTTCTCTGTTAATTCGTCTCTGCGTCCTGCGCGAGGCGCGAGTCACATACAAATTTTATTAACACCCCGGCATCCCATTTTTCCCGCGGGCCAATTCTCGCCGAGTGACCGCTGACATTTCCGACCGGCAAGAATACAATATGATGAACTAAAACTGTTATTCGTGACCGACCACAGCTGGGTCCCGATACTAACTGCCCGACCGCAACTACCCTCTTACTACTGGCTAACCACGACCGGTTCTATTACTACTGTTTGACCATGCTCGCCGGTAACTGCCAGCCGACCACTGCGGCCGATCGATACTTATTCCGGACTCTCCACCGTGATGCATTAGCACACCCCGTTCCCGCCTCGTGCCCCACGTGTATGCACGCATATGCGTGCTCCCGTACAGTCTTATCTGCAAGTTATCGGCCCACCAGATTCAATCGACGGAGAGAACTGATTTATTTATTAGAAAAAATAATAAAATTCTTGACTATTTTATGGGGTATTGTCAATGACTCAGTTTAATATAATTTAGAAAAATTGAACTTTATTAAACAGATGCGGCAGGAGGTCCTTTCACCTCAACACTGCGGACGAGACTAAACTAAAACGTATCTGGTAATCTTTAACTCATGGCGTTCCTTCGTAACGTAATTGCCTGGACCTGCAAAGCATTTATTGCACCCCAGATGTTAAGGTTCGAGATCGGACTAGAGGCCCATCGGCTAAACGTAAACAAGAGATAAACCCTTGCTTATGAGACCAATGGATATGCCCTAGTCAGCAGATTTATTTTTGCTTATTTTATTGAAATTAAAATTCAACATTGACAAATGGGCGTTTGTTATACGCTCGAACGGGTCAATAGGTGTCAAATAGCATCGTAAAGTTTGTCTACGAATTACTCGTAAGTCTGTCATCTGTACATGTTTATAGAAAAGTGCGAGAAAATGTAAATATGCATATTCCCAATTTGTATTCTTCTTCGTTTCTCTTACATCGTTGCGTTGTACTTATAAATAATTTATAGATAAGACTGTACGCGTGTACGTCTCCGGCATTTGTAACGAGGGCTCGCGAGTGACAGTTACATCAGAGGAGGAAACAGAGGAACTCGTTTGAGAAAGACGAACGGTGAGAGGGGTGCTGCCATCGAAAGAGCTGTGTTTTTAATGATGTCACTGATTGATAAGAAAGTGTGTTTAATTAAGGTTCGTATTCCCTTACTTTTTACAATCGCCCTTTGACGCGACGGAGTACAAAGGCAAAATTTGATTACGACATTCTCTGTCGGTGGAGATTCTGACTACTTTCATTAAAACATGTAAATTATATGTGATCGTGTTTCAAGAAAGCGTGCATTTTTTCTATTATTTTACTCAATTTAATAATTGGTGAATAAATCTCAAAAAAGTGTATAAGCTTAATCTACTGAACACAATGCTACGAAAATTGTATTCGGATTACGAGCTTTATTTTGGTGCCCCCAGCTATTTATGATAAAAATTCGCATTTTCTGTAGTGAGCTGAACTGGTAGAATGGAATCGTGCGTTGACTGGCAAATAAAATCGGTTCTTACGCGAACAGAGACAGTGATGGTATTGGATCGTGTCTGGAAAAACAAGTAGAACAGGGTCGTGTTCGAGTAGACAAGTAGAGCCCTGTAGCGATGGCTCGACTTCAAAAATAAAAATAAGTCTTCCGATGCAACGTTCGAGAAACTAATTTAGACTTTGTTTGTCCCCAAACGTGAAAACAGATTCATTAATCAATTCTTTAACGATCATTCACGTGTAATTATGTTATTCAACGCTCGTCTAGAGAAAGATGACATAGAAATATTTGTGTTTTTAAACTGAAGAATTTTATGATATTATGAACATCATAGAAACATATAAAGAGATTTAATTAATATCGTAAATTAACCGAATTAGAATTTTTATTTAATATTGAACAAAAACCAATTCGCATTAGTTTCAGCGGAGACGATGTCCGTGATATATTAGCATTTCTATTTTCTTTGTAGATCGTCAATATCGACGAAATCAATAATTTTCGGCAGTGGTAATCGGGTCACTCTATTCTCTTACATTCACTCGGAGGAGGAATCGCCGACGACCGCAGGACACGATCCGCGAGCATTCCGATTCCGGGTAAATCGTGCGCGGAATATGGTACGGGCAAGGGATACCCCGTTACTATTCTCTTGGCTCAGTGATTTAAGGAACCGGAGCCAGCTTCCCTCGGTTCCAGTCACGTATCGCTGAGAAAGTGTACGATGATATATATCAGTAACGTTCAGCGAGTTCGATTCTCGCGTTTAATAGCAATTCAACACGTCAACAAACAAAACTCTTGTTACCTCGCAATACATTAAATTACAATGAGTAAGCTCTATTATTTTCGTGTAGATAATAGGTATCGTAGCTAATGTGACTCGTCGTAACTCGGATTAACGATAATATATTGCGTTGGTTGCGCAATAATGCCCGAATGTGTGTAAGGTTATGTTGAATTTTATCTTCATAAAATAAGCAAAAATAAATCTGCTGATTAGGGCACATCCATTGGTCTCATAAACGAGGGTTTACCTCTTGTTTATGTTTAGCTGATGGGCCTCTAGTCCTATCTCGAACCTTAACATCTGGGGTGCAATAAATGCTTTGTAGGCCCAGGCAGTTGCGTTATAAAGGAACGCCACGAGTTAAAGATTACCAGATACTTTTTATTCTAGTCTTGTCCGTATAAAGTCCATCTCAATAAAATTCGATTTTTCTAAATCAAATTAAACTGAGTCATTCATTGACAATACTCCATAAAACTAATAGGTTATTTATCGAACTCGACCACTTTCTTCCTTGTGAGAAGATACTCGGATGAGCTCACCGTCAAAATGGATAAAAATCAGGCGAATCAATTCGAGCGAAGTGGCAATTACGTCTCATCATAAACTACGCAATTTTATTCGCGACTCTTTTGTAAGACGATGAATGCGACTCATTATTCCTTGAATGGCGAAAATCACGAAACGACTTTAACCATTGTTTAGAAGGTCCCCGTTCCGTCGGGGCCAATTAATTATGAGAAATATAAACCCCTTCTGCAGCCCAGAACAAGCGGAGGGCGAGACGGGCAAAAGGCAAAGAACCGTGGAATAAAAAGTCTCAACGATGGCAATAATGGGACGGAGGGGCGACTATGAAATAAATGGGCACAGGGAAAGTAGTCGTGAATTTCATTACAAGAACAATGGTACTTCCGGCTGAAAGAATCTGACAAATTTGTTAAACGGTGGAATTTTATATTTAGGAATACGTCCGCTTCGGTGGAATGCTCGTAGCGTGTTATCTATATCTTTGCAAAGGAATGAATGAGCGAATGAATACACATTTCTAAAGGAATTATATGTATGTGTGCGTATCCTCGTTCGTGTGAATTGAACGCTCGTAATGATTACATTTGGAGAGAAATATATTCGTACACGAATAGGTACTCTCTTTTATCGAAACATATCTAAATTATCGTTGTAAACTCGCGGAACTAGAAATTTTATAACAAATCATGAACTTGGACGTTTCACATATAACTGAATTATAGTTTTCAATTCGCACCGTTTCATTCGACAGAGATCGAACGCACGATCCAATCATTGAAATCGGAAATGAATTTGACGCGTCGAGTACCTTAGCAACCGTTTAACTTCCTAATGATTATTTTAAGCGCTTAAAATCAGTGATTAGCATCGAATCCATCGCATGAACGTGTCGCGCGGCGCCATACCGTGCTTAATGGTCTCGCGTTGTATTTTACAGATACTGTGCGTACGAAACGTCGATTGCGTATGTTATTTCGAGTATAATTTCCCCGGTGTTTAGCGGGGGGAATTGGTCATCATAACGTCGAACGAATATATCGATGAAACGGATATCCCGGGACTATAATGCACGGGAATCTCGCAGTAACATAATGTACCATGGCACCGTTCGGTGCAGCGCCAGTTTTAACTTCCCGTCCGGAAGTGAACTAATATTAAATTCCACTTTACCGGGAAATTCTACCGATATTTGTGAAACTATGTTTGCTATCGGAATAATGCATAATGTGTGTACGAAATTAATCTATGATAGGAAACGTTTATGATTCATTTGAATGAATAAGATTGGTTCGGTTTACTTTAGTTTGCAATTATTCTAAAATTGATAAATATCACGCTTCACCGGCCACATTAAAATACATTTGAAATTACTAACACAGTTCAAATATTTGTTCGACGCGAAGGAACTTACGGAAAACTGAAAACAAAGAGAGGGACTTGATAAATAAGAATTTCCCTTAGCAGATTGGATTTCGCTATGTTAATTGAATTCGGTCCATCGACGTGGCGCCAAGTTCCCTTTCCACGGAATCCATGTAGACAATCAAGCGAAACCGAAGCGAATCCGGGCAACAACGTAACAACAACAACACAACAACAACAGCGGGAGGGGTACGTCGAGGTTGCGAGTGACGCCTAGGAAACCCTTTAAGCGCAAACAGGAAGATCCTAAATATGCAGCCCTCATATCCTTTACGGCGCGAACGCCGTAGTATTCCTCGCGCCTTGTGAAGCGAGATTGCGTCTCGGAAATGTTTTGGAATGCCGGTCTGGTCTCTACATTCGCTAAATACATACCACGGACGCCGGAAACGAGGGCATCCGCTGCTTGCGAATACATAGCCGGTCGTCGTTCTCGGAACGAGCCGCCTCCGAAAAGGGATTTATTCATGGAATGATATTTTATGTTCAAAGCGCGATCTTCGACTGGATCTCGCTGCGATAAAAGTAATCGCGTCGAAGGAGACGCGGCATCAATTTATATGCAAAACGTGATATTCATAGATCGCTTCAGGTTACCGAACGCGGTTGATAAGCTTTTAATTTGATGCAATTGTCTTTTGATGCCGCGGTCTGAGATCCTAATTCCTGCCTCGTTTCCTTACACGGGTTCAGAGGCTATTCACCGGGTTTATTTATAGGATCTTACCTGGCCGAAGATCAATTCAATCGCGAGGTACGCTCAGGTTCAATAAGTCAAATCTAAAATATAATATAATTTATGTTTCACAGTGAGAATTCCTTTTCTCTGACCATTTGTTACATATCAACTTGCCGTATCGAACGAAATGACCATTGAAGGTTGATACATTAGGTTAGATTATAATTGTTGCGAGCATCCCATGGTGTTCCCCGTAAAATTTGCGTGCAAACTTGCAAGTGACACGTTCGAGTTCTTTCGGGTTGATCCAGGTCCAAGGAGTCGACAGGATACGCCTACGGGATAGCCCCGGAGATCCTTGACACCTGGAACAGGGCCAAGCTCACAGGGGCGTCGAACCCTCGTGCCGTCGGCAGACATCCAAAATTATTGCCTGGCCGCGTCAGCAGCTACCGTGTTTGTTTTCGTCCTGATGGTAGTTCGCTGTCTCGCCCGTTTTTTCTTCCACCGTTTCTTCCTTCTTTCTTGTCCACAACATCCACTTCATTTAAATACATGTACATTAAATTCTTCGACTAACGCGATCTTGAGCGACACTTTTATCGACTCCGCGTGTACGAACAATAATATCTTCGGATAAATCGAGCAAACTTTCGGATAAATCGAGCAAACTTTTGGTTTAATAACAGTCGGTGACAGAGTGGTGTACCCAAGTCTCGGAACTCGTTTAGTTTATACGCGCTCGGAACGGTGAAAGGAGAAATAAAAAAATTCGATGGCTCGTGAAACTCGGTTTGAAATTAAAAGAGAAACGAGTGACAAAAAGACAGGCAGAGGGAGGGCCGAAAAGGAATCGTACACCGGTTGCGGTGAATGGACAGAACCGAGTGAATAGATATATGGAGTGGTTTTCTGAAATCCGATTATCTTGGTCGACTTAAGCGGATTCCCCATGAAAACTTCCCCTGCGTTTCAAATCCGCTGTTACTTAGAAACGAGGAGACGCTCATTGTTTTCCGATTTCTTGAGTGGTTTTTTTTAGCTCGATACATTTTATAGAAACGACGAGTTCATTTATTTTCCATTTATTCCCAACCGTTCTTAATATAATTTTTGTTAGAAAAAAGTCAAGGATTACAAGTTCGCAAAATTATTAATTAATTATATGAATAACTGAACCAACTTTTCGCAACAATTATTTTTCTACCGAGTGCCTCGAATCGAGAGACAAAGGAGATTCAATTACGTTATTTAATTCGAAAGTACCATGAAACTGTAGGCACACGGGAATATATCTTTGAAGACAGAATAAACCCCTTAATGGATAACGCGCAACTGTAATTATCTAATTACAATCACGGTTCACCGATTTCACTTAGAGCCCCGTCAGAAGGACTGCGTGGTTTCAACTATCGAGCAATTAGATCAAACGAAATTAGCCGGTTAGAACGATACTTCGCCATGGGTAGGCTGACCAGAATTAGAGGCGCCTCCTGGCCTGTAAGGAAATTCGATTACTCGCTGTTTAACGACGCTGCGAACGACGGTTCAAATTACTGTCATAGCATAATTATATTTTCGACGTAAATTAGATCTTTAATATTCTTGCCTTGTTATATTTTTACATTATTCTGCGCTTCGTTCTCGAGTGAAATTAATTTCAGCAACGAAATCTATTGTTAAATATTCTTTTATGTTACATTATAATATTTATTGTGTGCCGCATGAATAATATCGTAAAAAAGTCATGTGAAATACCGCAGGAAATACCACAAAAAATATCACACAATATATTACGGGAGAATGTGTATTAGGGAAATAGCATTGTCATCGCGGTACAAAGTAATTTATTACCCTGGAACGATCGTTGAGGCAGATTTCAATTTAACACGTTTTCGTATTTTCAGGTTGAACTACTTGATGTCGGGATTAACGCCGAGCTGGTATCACGCGACGAATATTGCCCTGCACGCCATTGCATGTGTTTTGGTCACAAGGGTGAGTCTAGCAGTGGCATCGCTGAGGCCGGGATTTGCTGCCCTGACTGGTCTCCTGTTTGCTGCCCATCCTGTACATACTGAAGCGGTAAGTAACGTTCTCAACGAGAGTTGTTACGGGAAAGGTCAAGATTTATCGCGGACAGAATCGTTGTATGAAAAATAGTTGAATGACCGAATGATTTCTGTTTCATTTTATGAAAGAGAAAGTTAATTAAATTAATTTGCACATTACGAACATCGAAATCTACTGATTCTGATGTGTAGTTCGAGGCTTCTGTTTCTTAATTTACGAACGGGAGTGTACGAGTTATAATAAAAAATGTTGTGTTCTCTGAACTTCAATCATTAACGCTGATATATAGCCTTTGGTGGTATCGATTCCTGAGGGTGAATTGTCCGTTACATGCCCATGTTTGCTGGTCACGCACTGCATTCACCTGAACTCACGTGCGTACACGCGTCGCCGCGCGCTTGTGTCGCGTTGCGTGAGAGCCAACCCCTTGTTGCTCGTGTCCTATGTTATTGTGGTGCCTTGATCGCGTTACCTTCGGTTAAGAAATACCCGGGTACAATTTCAGACGACAGTGAGTATGGTCAGCAAGTACAAACTTCAAATATGTAATTCTATACATAATTAATGTGCAATTCATCATGTTTAAAACGTTCATCTATATAAGTTACAAAATAAAGTTTTGTACATACTCTTAAAAAATTATTTAACCACATCGTTCTGCAAGTATTTTCAAAATATTTGTAAAATGCAGTTAAAAGATTTTTTAAATGTTCATAATGAAGTTAAAAACCACATGGTCCGGAGCATTACCTTGTTATCGAATAACAGTAGCAATGGTTCTGTGCTTACTGGGACTTTTTCATCTTCAAAGAAAATAAACGAGCTCTCTGAAACGGTTGCCTGAAATGCTCTTTGATACCAAGCACGTGTACATAGCAAAAAGAAGTTGTGCAAGAAAAAGGCTCGTTTTCGCGTCGATAAGGCGAGTTGGTTCCTTTCCGGATACTTTAGCAATCAATTCGCGGCAGTGGCGCGGGAGTGACCCACATAACGGGCCCGATAGGCCGTGATATGATCGATTCTCACGCGTAACCAAAGCCCCGAAACGAGAAGGTAGATCGGGTCGGGCCGGACGCGAGCAATCCAAGTCCAGAGGGGATGGTCTGTGACCCTCTTCACGGCCGGGACTGTCGTCCCTCTTCCGAACCGGTTCATCCTTTGTTCCGTCAGGGTTTACACTGGAAACAGCCGCTCCGGGCGCTGTTGTACTTAATTAACGCGGTTCCTTTCAACGCGCACGGTCGAGGGACTTGATCCGACAGCCAGAAACCGGCGACCGATGCTTTCACCGCTTGATCATTTCGGCAAACAGTGGCCGGCCCCCGTGCAAACTGATTCGACAAAGAGGTACGCATCTCCCTATCATTGACAAGCGTGCAAGGCTTACGTACACGTATGCATATGCGAGTACATATTTAACCCTGTACAAGTGTTCCTTGATCCAACGTATACGACGGAGAATATTGTAATAAAACAAGTACGCCGTTTAATGATTTGTATCCGTATAGTTTGTCACAGCTAAGAGCCAACTGCCGTTCTTTCTACACCCAGGAACCTCCGCCCCTTCGTCGTAGCCAAATCCTTATCTCCCAGACTAAACAATTGATCTAGAAAGCAACCGACATGATGGATGTCATCACCCTTCGATTCCTTGGCCCGCTTGCTCTCTGTATCCCTCACAAACGTTACTGCAAATTCTTGCGTTTGCTGTAAAAAATTATTGAGAGAAATTCTTAACACGGCAGTTCGAGAATTTCTTCTCCATGCGATCTCGCGTACAATAGAATGGTACGAAGAAACGGCGTAGGAAAAAACGTAGCTTCCTCGTGATCGACGTTAATCTCCAGGCGCGAAAATATTCGCAAACGATTCCGCCGAGCGCAGCCGAGTTCCCTTAATTTCCATCTTCCCGCCCTTTTCACCCTCCTCAACAAAAACGGATCGCGTTCTCAAAACTAGGCTAGGTGCTCCGCTCTCTCTTCGAACGTGGCTGCGATTTCACGAATGATTTCACGGGAATGCATATAACTCCGTGGGAATACGTCCCGCGTTCCACGCCGCGAGTTTTCTACGGTTGAAAGGAAAGAGAACCACCCTGCCCGGTCCCCCGCAAGCCATTCCACTACCGCGCAAACATTCCGGAACGATTTCACCGTCACGAACCGACAGACATGTATTGTTTTTAGTTCCACTTCGATTCTAACATCCACCAAGGAAATTCAATGATTTTGCGGTAAAAAAATGTTTTAATTTTTCTCTAACACCGGTGAGTTCGAAACATCTTTGGAAACGGTCTCCGTAAGACATTGCGTGTAATTATCGCGCTCTTGGATTTCTTTTCAACGGTTCGTCGATTATCTCGACGCATCGATTCGACGATTGATAGAGTCTCTCGGATACAAACGTCAAACTGCGTGAGTTTTCCAGGACGTGAAAGGATCAAATCTTTATTTGGCATCGACAGGAACGTTTCGACGGACGTTTCAGTAGTAACATCGACGCATAGTCAGGCGCGAAAGAAGGAAACTAAAACGAGAGGGAAATATTTTTTATGAGCGCCTCGAACATTGAAATAATTCAAAGGTTCGGGCGAACGATCGTAAGGAAGGAAGTCGTTGAAATTTCGCAACATAAACGAGCATCATTTGACGCTACTTTCGATACGGGCGGAGTTAGTAGAGCAGAAAACAAGCTAATTCAAAGGCAGCGACTTGCTCGTTCCTGTGAACGACGAAAAGAGGTAGGGTGGTGGAGTAGTAGTTTAAAGGAAGCGCCTCGATCGATTCCGGGGCTTTAATAGCTAGTGTTCATCGCCGAGCACAAAACTTGCGAGACGATGGCCTCATATGAATACATCGGGTCTCTGGCGCCATGTCAAACAGAAATCAGCGACACTCCTTTGATTATGAACACCACCGAGAGAGAGAGAGAGAGAGAGAGAGAGCTATACGGACGCGCGTCTGATAATTAGAGAAGTATTTCGAGTTCTCTTCAACCTCTTAATCGAATTCCCTCTGCTTATATAAACACCACTCGAATATATTGTGTTTCATCGCCACGATGAAACGCTAGGTTTAATAAGATAGCACCGATTAGTCTTCGAGAGACGCGTAGCAAGAATAAATGACGACACAAATGTTTTGTCATGTACGGATAAACGAGAAATCTGGCGAGCAAACGCTTAACTGATTCGCGGGAATAGCACGATAAGTAAGGCGATATATTTTTCTTTCTGTACCGTCCAATCAGAATTACAGCTCTTACCCAATTCGCGCCCGGTAAGCCTCATCATATTGCTATTCAGTCGTCGGTCCAACAACGGGCGCCGAATCCCTTTGTTTGTTCTGTAGCCAGGAGGCGTTGTTTACCAAAATCATTAAACCAAAGCCTCGAGGAGAGAATCCTCGATCGAACAACGACGAGGGTTGGGCGTTAATCAATTTGAGTGAACGTTCGACGCGAAGATGGATTCTTTCGATCAATTTCAATTGCCCATTTCAGATCCTCTTAAGATAGATTAAGTTTAGACCATTTTACGCCATTAACTAGTTTATGCGGGTAAACCCATTAAAAAGTGGATTACACCGCAATCTTCCGCGCAAATGAAGTTTTATGATATTGACGCGAAAAATGAAATCAAAACTAAGGTATCTAAAATAATTGATATTTTTCTTTCGATCTTCTGCGCGTTCAATTTTCCTATTTAATCATAAAATCGTTTTCCTAATTATCACGGTTGGTGTAGTGTCGACGCGGTTCTAACAACGAAGCAATCGTTTCACAGACAGAGGAGATATTTTCGTTCTTTTACGTCTCTATCGCGACAGTTACAGAAATCAATAAGAATCGTTATATCGGTCTCGATCACATTGTTGCTCACGCGTACGTACGTACGTTCACGTACATGTTCGGTGAATCGTCGTGGACGCTGGCCGTACGATATTTCAATGCTCGATAAGGATAATGGGGAAGTCCTTGCGCGGTGAATTAACGGAGGAGTTGCCGGGTCGGCGCGCATTAACGACGTAATTTACGAATATTTTCTGGGTAACCGTGGGTTATCCCGCTCATATGTCTTCGGAAACCTTCCGCAGAGCGTTCCTTCCACTCCTCCACCTATTCCCGATGTTATTATGCTATCCTCTGCAGATACCTTCGCTGGAGCCACTTCTATTGTAACATAGTATATTCGCAGAGATCCCATACGATTCATAAGGAACACTTGATTGTATTCTATTGGTTCAATTTTCACAATGTTGGATGACATACTATCGTGAAAATCTCACCGAAATATTTCCAATGAATTTCTACATTGTATCAGGAATGAAATTTGATTTTTCATTTCGTTTTAGTACAATTCATTTTGATAATACCTATTGGGGCACGCCTACAGGCCCACGATAATATCTATCGAAGTGTATTAAGTAAAGTATATTAACATTTATTTTACATCAGTCGTATGTTATGATTTTATTTGCAATTAATTAACGCGTGTTCCGACGTGGCGCGAGTGATTGATGGCTCGTAATCGAAACGGTGAACGGGTGAACCGCAGACGTGTAATGGTATACGAGCATAAACACACCTCTTTGAAACCAGATTGAATTACAGGAAGGGTGTCCCGGTTCGATTTCCCGAACTGGCTAGGAAACTGAGGCAGTAGGTGCATGGAAGCAATATAATACCGTACGTTATTGATATTGTATACGTTTGTTTCCAGTCCACGTTCTCTCGCATTCACTTAATATCTCTTAAACTGATTTCAAGTATAAGATTATATTTCTCTTATTGCGTCGTGCGTTATCGAACACGATATTGGGCATCAGAATAATAATCGACAGGCAAAATAGATAACCCGTTGCAATCGCTTTAGCTACACGAAATAATAACAAGGAGGCACGTCGTCCATTTAATGGAACTACGTACATGCATCGGTGCATTGTAATATAATTTTCAGAAAGCCAGCCTACCTCCTCCTTTTGTACTCTCCGAACTATATCGATGTCGATCAAACGATAACAAGGCCGATCGAGGTATCCTTTAATGTACATTATTAACGAGCGAGTTGCGTCACCGGTAACCTAGATAGCCGGAGCAGCGCGAATTCGTGTCATTATCGAATTATGTTAATTAAGAACGGAACCGGACGTTAAGGGCCACCCAGAGACATATTCATTACCTCGCGAGCCATCGATTCCTCCCCACGGTATTTGCCTGATACCACGTATACGTAGATACTTCTAGACCCGTATAAATTAGGTTTCAGCGAACCAAAGATAATAGGGAAAAAGTGATTTCATTTGTGAGTTAAGTCGTGAAACTTTTCACTTTGCTTCGCGTCAATGAGTGGAACAATGAAAATGGTTTTCACTCAGTTTTCATACGTTATTACTTATCAACGTGACAAATCGGTACTTCCAATGCTCAAAACTACTAAAGATTCTGATGATTGAATATAAATCAATAACTGGACCGTTTATTTTGAAAGTGGTGTACGTCCATTTTTGAAAAAAATGACATATCACGTAATTTGTGCTTAATTTAATGTAAATTTTTTATATATGACTAATCTTGATTCCGATCATTTCGCAGTTTAGATTCGAAAGTCAATCGCTAACCAAGCACGGGACGATGATACAACCGTGATGACGAGGTAGAAGAGGTTCGGCGTTATTTACGACGGACTGATGACACTTGGGGCGCATTTTATCTTTCCTTTATCTAAGTCAACAAGTATATGCATACGGGCTAAGATTTCCCCAACGGAAACGCAGCTAGCTTGGCGAGCGTCCGCGACGCGACGACCTGAAGTTAACAGGGCGAGTTTAAAAGTGATTTATCTCTGATTTATGGAGGAAGCTCCCCACGGAAACGCGGCAAAAGTTTCTCGGCTCCTCGCCGACCAGCCGGGAAGAATTATCGGCCGGGCACAATGGACAGGCAGTGATATCGTTTACACGTCGAATCCCACGGCCGTTTGTTCCGCGAATAGATCGCAGGGTAAACGGACAATGGCGGTTCCATAGCCAAGAAAATCTTGCGTGTCCAAACTGCGATCTATGCAGTTTGACCTCGTATCTCGGGCCGGGGAGCTGAAAGGGGACGTTCCTAAATCTTGGATAGATAGTTCGCGGAGAAATATGACCGCCAGGTTCATACACGTTGGCACTTATCTCGGTACGGAGCCTTCGTCTCTTCGTGGATATAACACGTAGAAAAATATAATTCCACGATAATCAGCTTGGGCGTGAGCAAACGAAAACTTCGCGTATCTCGGTGCATGAAATATTATTAAGGGTATTATCGAGTTACATATGCGTCCCTTATGCATTCCGGAATGTTCGAATCTGGCGACATAAACATCCCGCACGGAGATGTACCGCACCTGGTGATGAGTCAATAGTGCTAGTAATTCCCTTATATGGTCATTCTCCACTCTGAGGAATGAGCTCATTTTTTGGTATAAAAGGGCGCACCAACCATAGCCCTTCGGATTAGTAGTAATTTGGAACTTTGACTCGCCGAAGGCCCGGTCTCTCCGCGTTAGAATAAAGAGTGAGTCTAATTAGTTCAATACTTTAACTTTTCCATACATTCCTCGATCTCAACCAATTCACGTAAGTTCAATATCATTACAATACGTTACTTAGTTCCAAAATCATAAGAAATAATACGAGCATCTGTCAATGTTCGTTTCTGCCGTAAAGTGGCGCTGAGTAGCTGGTAGCCGATGTCCAAAATCGTGCGGAGTGCAAAGGGTTAAAGTTAAGTGGCACTTACAGGTCTTAATTCGAAACTAAACTTCGGAGATTCGACTGCAGCTCGACGAACAGAATTTTCGCATAAATTAACTGTTCCGATGACACTCGTTCTCGCGTCTTCTTGTTAACCGGATATTAAAATTCAAAAATCAATGGATACGTCCGATCTTACACAATAAAAAATCTGCATTTCATAAATATATTTCGGATTGAAAAAATTGTCCCGATTTGAAATTTAGTCACGAATCCGAGCCGCGGTGAACGATAATTTGCCCGGAGCGTATTTACGGCGGGGCGACGCGACGCGACGCGGCAGCGGTGGATACATGCATAATTGATCCGCAGAAGCATTTCCTTGTCGCCGGTAAAAATTCGCCCTTCACTTCTTTCAGCCGGTTGCGCGAGCTCGCGGAATCTCGCGGTGAAATATTCATGCTGGAAAACGAGATTCGAGATGCGACGCGACGGTCGTAATCCGTGCACGATTCGCGCCGCAATTCAAAGCGGATGTGGGTAACCTCGTTTTCGCGTGGACAAAACTTTCTTCCCGTACCTCCCCCCTCACGGTCTGAATCGACGTCGGGACACCAACAGAAATATGTCACCTTGTTCCCGCCTCCCCTACGGAAGGAATTTCCCTCGAGTAAAAGAGTTGAAGAGGCGCGGAGCTGCTCGAACAAAGTCAGCTTCTTCCTCGGATTCACAGCTTGACGATTTAGCATCTCGCGTTATCGCTTAATCTCGCGTTTCCGGTCGATCGCACCGACAGTTGTCGCGGTTCTAGACAATTTATGCGATATTGTCAAGTGCGTTCGCTATCGCGTAATTGCAAACGGAGAAGAAGTTCGATGCGAGGGCTGTTGTATCCCGCAGAGGTGGGAAGTTTATTATATTTAATAAGATTCCCACTCGAGACGGAATACTAGGCTGAAGTTTTATTAAGCGCGTTACAGTACTCTCGATAGCTCGGTGTAGTATGTTAGTACATGGAGTCGCAGGACAAAAGTCTCTCTATTGGAGTATTTCGGCCGATATATATGCATATACCCTCGGAACTATGATGATGAGGTTGGAACTTCGAAGTGATGACGGCCAGTCATCTGAGGACAAGGTCCAAAAATGACGCAGGAGCAAGGTAAAGTTGACAGGATGAGTCGAACCCAGGGACGGAGGTCATCGGGGTTTGGAATAAGCGGACAGGGTATCTACCACTTGATTAGATTAGCATGCAACAGGGCTTTTAAAAGAGAAAGGTCAATTATATACAAGATGAACAGTATACGTATGACGTTGATACGAACTAATTGTCAGAAGGGCAAATTGAATTGGCTCGGTGAGCAGTTAAATAAAAGTGCTTAGGTAACGAGGTATTCGAAGATAATCGTGGTCCCGCGATGAAACGCGCAATTAGGAGTCAAAGAAAACTATTTGTTCTGGCAACCATTTTCATTAGCATTCAAAGGCGTTTTAGGTAGGGTAATTGTCGAAATTACTCGGTTCGTTCGCGTGGAAACGTACTGGGGCAAGCCCCCACCTGCTCGCCTCGCCCGCCGTCGCAACGGTACAAGTTGCGAATCCCGGTAGAACGCTTTTAACAACAACCGGAAGCAGCCAGTAGGCATCAGCTGTCTGAAGTTCCTGTTCGAGTGGCTGGCAGTCTTGATTGCGCGATTCATAACGGCGAGGATCCGGACTTTCTCTCCTCTCCTACTCTCTATTTTCCTTCCGCTTTATGCGTGTATCCGTTTTCTTCGTCGTTGCGCGCGCGCTTCGTAACTCTCCGCGAGCCGTCTGATCCGCGTGCATCGCCCGTTAACTCGATAAGAAAAACGTGGTTCGTACGTTGAACTAAATTTTCCCGACGGTTTAACGGCACTTCAAATGATTCGATTCTCT
The DNA here is from genome assembly GCA_004307685.1 of Ceratina australensis. NCBI lineage: Eukaryota > Metazoa > Arthropoda > Insecta > Hymenoptera > Apidae > Ceratina > Ceratina australensis. Next base: position 3,310 of record SHCU01001282.1, on the reverse strand, counting down.
CTTCGAGCGAGGGAGGTGCTACTCACTCGCTTTCTGATGGAATTATTCTAAAAACTTCTGTGATTCGCGGTAACAAGAAATGTGACGTAAATCTGATGTCCTACATATTGTTTATTTCAAATCAATTTTATTTCATTTTTCCAGATTGCGAACGTATATTACCTTACCACTTGTTTCCATGAGCGCGTCAAAGGGATTCGATATTTGCTCCGCGACCTCGGTTTTACGTTTGTCCGAGTAAACTTCCAATTTCAGGATCTAGATTGTTTTCTATGCAGTTAATCACGAGATAGAAGGTTGACCCGAGCCATAAACGCGGAAAAAGTCGTTCAAAGACGCACAATTCCAATGTTCAAAATCTCGATCAGGGCGCATGGAGTACCGCAGAAGTAATACCATTCGAGTGAACTCGATCGCCATTCGATGCCTCGAGATGAAAGGCTTCAATTCCAACGGAACTATCCAACTGATTCTATATAAAGTTACAACGCACCATCGTTTGCCGACTGTTTTGTCCAACCGTTCGAACGGGTCTTTTAAACTCTTATCACGCTTACTTTGGAATCGTCCGATCGAATGTTATTCGCCTTTTAACTTAGGTTCCTGAATGCAATTACACAGAGCGTATCAATAGGAATTGTTTTTTAAAATAAAAAATACGGTATTTTACCGATACTTCATTTTTAAAATGTTTATCGAACGAGACACACGCGAACATTAAAATCCGTTTCTACATAAATTATGTGAAAGTATGGGTTCGATAACGGTGAAAAGTTTCGTGCGAGGCATCATCGATACCGTTACGATCTATCCAGACAGCCAGTGGATCTCGAAACGGCGCGGTAGGAGTTTAGCAGCGAGTGTTTGAAACGGCGCATTAGTTGCCCGCGGAAGGAAACTTCATAGAAGCTCACCCTGACTAGGGGCTGGAAAATGGTTTTATGCGAGTTGCAAGAAAAGAGGCTTGCCAACTTCGCTCGGGAAAAGGGCTTTGCCGTCTGCTGCGCGCTTTCCCTCCTGCCTT
>SHCU01001281.1:0-20756 GCA_004307685.1 Ceratina australensis | reverse complement strand
GCCTTAATAACCATTTATTTCATTAAGCAACACAAGCAACAAAATTTTCATTAAGCAACATGAACAACATAAAAATAGTGTGTAACAACGCATATATGGTTTCATAGCCAAAATCAAGTGGTTGTGCGAGAACCCATATATGGGTTCATAGCGATCAAAGGGTTAAAGCAATAACCGTTACTTTAAAAAAATGTTTGTTATTTTAAAAACTGTTAATTTAAAAGATTGATTGAACGCCAGGTAATCCAACCGATCTAATAACACAGCTTCCCCTTCAATAAATAGCGCTACCGTCGTGAGAGGACTAACGAGACGCCACACGACCTAGGACCGGATCATCCACCTTCTCTTTGGTCAAGCCACGATGCATTCGAGGCTCGGAGCGAGCTCCGGAGAGGAGCGGCGGGAGGCTCGGGGGGGAAGGAATAGAAGCGGGAGGAATGCCGAGGAAGAATGCACGAGGGGTATATCGTGTGGGCGCTCGTCGAGGCACGCTGCGGCCGACGCGGCCGCAGACAGAGACATTGCATCCTCGGGGTTAAACGGCTGAACCCCGGCGAGGACCCTTAGGGTCAAATGCCTAAATTGCCACGTCACAGTCCGCAAGACAGCGCCGCGCGATGTATGCGAGCGTGCCATTAAAGAGGCAGCAAACCGACCGATACCGTCTCCAACCGTAATCGCGCGGGCTACGTTTCAAAGATTGACTGAATTTTTATTCGAACACTTTATTCGTTTAAGCCCTACCTTTCGATGAAATTTATTATATAATTGGATTACAATTTTCGATTAAATTTATTTATTAAATTATTCGATGTAATTAATTATTAGATTTATATTTATTTCGATGAATACATGTCAATTAATTACTTGCAGGAATTATAGGAAGACTCTTATGCAGTTATTGACAAATATCTGAGGAAGCACGTAAAACGGAAAGTATTGAGTAAGTGCGAGGCAAATGTAAGGGAAGTACAATGAGAGAGGCGATCATTTCAAGACACTTTTCATTTCGCTGACAATCCGTGAGTTTCCTATACTTAAGGATGGCTAAATGGCTGCAGCGTGACGTTACGAGGGTCGTCATATTGATTCGGCGAACAATAGAGGCGCGGCAGCGTAAAATCGCGAACGCCGGCTCGACGATTCGCGTCGTGCGTTCAGATTTTCTCACGGATCATCGATTACGTACGCGCGTGTTCGCGTGTCAACGACCGCCACTCTTAATATCGTTCAATTCAACGGACCGAGCTACGGTCCGTTTCTTGGTAAACGACCACGCGAACGGGGCTCGTTCCATTCGCTTCGTTACGAAATTGACGCAAATTATCGAGGTACACTCGTGCTCACGGATTGTTACGCATGTTTATAGTCACATGAGACTGAAAAATGTATTTTATTGAAATTAAATACGTGACTTCGACGTGAAATCGTTTTCGTTCGTAATTAGAGATGAAATCTACAGTTCAATAATCATATTCTTACTCGTCTTGATCTGTGCCCTCGTCCCCTCTCTTGCATTCCTATTGTTACTCTCTTTTTATCATTGAATCTAAATTGCTGATACCAATTAATTATAAGATTAATGAAAATTATGAAAGTAGACGGATTTGCGAAGTTCCAACTTAAGATTCATTGCATTTGACTAGAAACCTATAATTCAGCAATCTTGTTAAACGACTATGTTCGTATAATTTATGATAATTTTTATACCGAAATAATCTATGATTATTACTGACGTTAAAAGTTTTTCGGATTATCTCAAAGACGTTCAGTCTCGTGAACATTAACGGGTCGTTAACGTATCAAAATAAAATGGCAGTAAACCATCCACGGTTACAAGTAAAACGTGGGTTCTCAATCTCCATCACGGAATTGTTCATCCATCACCAAAATTACGACGCCGCTCGGAAAGTAACCACGGTTTTACAGCCTCATTCGCGATTCGTAATCCCACTAAAGCTGCGATATTCGCCGCCATTTAAGATTCGCCACGGGAGCAACGAGGCACGCGGGGCCATCAATAACGCGAGCTGACCCGTGGCATAGGTACCGGGGGAGCAAAGGCTACGGGTACGCCGCAGGCTAATTCGAAACGCCGCTGCCAATGACGAGCGTGTTAAACGCGACTTTCGATATCCGCGAGAGGGGCACACGTCTTTTACGTTCTCGCGTCGCGTAATTCGAACTCGACCGAGTTTCGCTTCGACGCGCCGCTGCTCGCTCGAGGACCCTTCTCTTCTTTTCTCGACGCTCTTTCAAGAAATCTACCGTGCCCGTGTAACCAGAAGGGGAATCGCGATCCTTTCGAAGCTGAATTCGACGACCCGGGGATTCTACCTAGAGACGTGCAATTTAAGGATATTCCAGTAAGAAAGTTATTTTGAAAATCATGAAAATCTCCATAGCTGGGCCTCAGAAAATACGTATATGTAAACTTAGATAAGAAATACAGTACTGATCTATATCAATTCCTCGAAATTGAATGCAAGGTACGAGGTGCCATTTAATAAAATGCAATTAAGGTCGATGCCACGCTGCGTCGAAAATAGAATTTTATTTATAGATTTATACAATCGATGTGCATATGATAGAACAGAGACTAATGGTAAGATAAAGGTAGGTAGGTCTATTGAACGTATGTAAAAAAAAAAATGCGAACAAGATAAGGCCTGAATAGACGAAAGAAGGTTAGATTGAGTGGTGTCGCGGAGGTGGGCCGGGGTAAAAAGTAAATGGAAACGGTCAATTTTGCACCGATTCACGATTACCGAAGGAGTCGTGAGAATGGCAGGGGCGTGTTCGTTCCAGGGAGGGCTTCCTTTAATGAGCAGCTCGTGCGTGCCGGGCCCCCTTTGTTCGCCGCTGCCGCATCAGGGACAATCCCAGTACTCATTAGGCGTGCATCAAGATGAAATCTACCGCGGGTCACCCCGTGAAATTGAAATAATGGCACCGTACGCGTTTCCCGGGACCCTGTTCCGCGATACGGAACCGTTACCTTAAGCCGACTATCTTAACCCGTGTATTCGACGTTGCGTTGACGCATTTGGTACACGAATTTATCATCTCACCACTGCAATCGACTACCGATTTTTTATATACGTCTCTATTACATGCAAAGTTCATTTTTAAGTATTTTCTAAATTTATAAAATACCTGGTCTAATATTTATTGTGAAATATAATTTGTAGTTTCGTGTGATCCAATAAATAGTAAAGTGTTTGCCTTTGAAGCTTACCTGAAACAAAAAGAAGAACTATAATTAGAATAACTAGTAATGTAATAAGAAAAAAACATTTTTCTTACACCTAAGATAAGAAAATCTATACTGATATCCATCTACTACATCTTTCATATTTATCATAATAAAAATATCCATTAACTGTTATTTTCTCTTCTACTAACTACAAATCAAAGTCAAACTCTCCTCTGTCAAAAATGTTAGTGCAACGGGGAATGAAAAGATAATATATAACGTCGTATAAGATGTTTGCCGGTCATTTCGAGCATTAGTCATCAAATCTGTGGCGAGGGTTGCGACGTCGTTCAGTCGGTATGAATGGAGTTCGACTGGGAAAGGCAGTGAATGCAACAAAAACTAACAGCTTTCTTGCGACGTTCAGTGATATTCGAAAAGATTTTTCACAGTCACCCAACGAGGAATCGTACAAATGGTTCGCCGTTCGATTTCGGATATGATAGCTACGTGGTTTCAATCCACTGACTTTAATAATAGAGTATCTACAGTGATGGATTGGATTCTACTTCTGCAGATTCACATCTACTTTCTATCAACTTTATTAATAAATTTTAATTAGAGAAATCGTAATGCATTTGCGTTAGTCATAAGAACTGATCAACAAATAATTTTAAATGTCATTTTTAATTGATCCTTTTTATAAAGAAACCAAATCTTTTCTTATAATACAAAGGAGAAAGAAAGTGAAGAAATATTTGATGACATTATCCTATATTTATAATAGATACGATTCCATATAAAGGAATCATTATATTGAAAGTTGAAAGTTTCCAGCTGTCCGTATGATTGCGGAAAGTTCACGCAACGATCGTCGGCCGAGTTTCGATGTGAGGCGAGGTGCGCAAGATTTGATAGCCAGAAAATTACGAGGAGGGCGATTATTCGGTCGACCGCAGGCCAATTCGGCTGACAAGAATCAACGTTTCGGTCGGTAACGTTACAGACGTAACTGTTGCCAGCGTTAACATTAATCGCGTCGAATTACTATCATCATTATCCCTCCCCAACTTACGGGACTTCAAACGGGTAAACCGCGCTCGTATTTTAATAGGTACCGTGTTACGCATCCGTTGGGGTTTCACAGTTTGCAAACGATTTTTATTCTCGTACGAGTTATCTCATGGATATAAATTAATTTAAAAAATCTAATGCAAATACATGTTTCTTTCATTTTTTAAGTGCTGTTATATGTATGCACTTTCGATGTTTCATATATTTTTATATATTTATATTTTCTATACTTTCGAGTTTTTCATAAATTGATAAAATCTATATTTAGTAAAACGAGGAATAATTATATTAAGTAACTAAATTCTTTTTTGACCTGGATATATAATCCATTATGGATATTTATTATTCATCCTGGACATCTATTCATTTATTACATAACGAAAATAGCTGAGAATTTCTACAATTTAAAGAATTCCAATTTCGAGTAAATGCCTGGCTAAATTGTAAATGGGGACAGGCTGAACACGATCGGCTTTTGTGCGCCTTCGCGGCAATCAGAACCTTCGAACGGAACCACGTTTTCTCCAGTCTCCCCTCTCCGGTCTTTCATCGAATGAAAATCCCCTGCCGAGGACACGATGTCCTCGACGTCGATCGAACCACCCGATGGACAGGACGGGCCACCCTCGGGATCTCATCGAACACGAGCGTTGGGGAAGAACGAGGCCATATTCGGCCGGCGAACATCGAATCCGTGGTTTCAACGGACAGCTAGTGAAGATATCGTTTAATCCAATCGATAAGCGTCCATAGCAATCGAGGAAATCGAGGGAATTCGGAAAAATCTACTGATACTGGAAATTTCGTATTGCAAGAATTCAGATATGCTGACGCTCACTGTAACAGAATATCTAGTCCTTTTCAGAAATATTATATAATCAAAATTGCTTGTAATTTTATTAGAAAAATTCGAGTTTTCTCTGTTGTTGCATGAGTACTTCATGCCCTAAAAAAATTAAATGTTGAGCAAATTAGAACTTGCACAGACTTAATGAATAATAATATGAATTTCTTATTTTAAAAGAAACGAATATTTTATGACAAATATTAAAATTACTATCCCTCGTATTGTTGTTAGTATCCATAAGATTACGTACATACAAGTACCCATAGTAATAATGATTTTGTTTCGCGTTTAACACTGCAAATTAGTTCCAATGGGATTACAGGGATCATTACACGGTTTTTGGCGGAAAATCGTGGCGTAGAAGCAGGAAGTAGAATCGGGCAATCGCTTTCCCAGTGGACAGGTCTAACACGCGATCACCGATTAAAATTATCGCTGTGATCTCTAATATTGGGACGATACCAGCGTGGATACAATGTTCCGCAGTGGACGTGTAATTACGGTTCGTCGAAAAATAAACGAGGATTATCTAAACTGTCCCGGCTAATTATTGCGACTCGTGGAAACGGCTGCGAGACATTTTTAATACCGTTCGAAATTAGCTAATTAAGTAGGAGAACGAGCTAATTATAGCACCACTGATTGCATCTCGTTTCAAACAAAATTAAACTGGATGTACGGAATGTTTGTATATTCTTATCAATTCATGTTAACCTTTTTTTAGTACTGACTTTGAAAATTGTGTACTGCTAAAAAAAGTTGAATATTATACAGGGTGTGATTGTGAACATACTTTCAACCCGATCTGCAAACTTTCAATTTTTGCCAGATTCTTCAAATTATTCTCTCTCGGGATCTAATGTATAGAAGAACCTAGAAACTTGGGTAGATGCATTACTATATGAATACAACATATGAGCATATTTTCAACCCGATCGGTAGACTTTCAATTTTTGCCACATTTTGAAAGGGTGCACATTTCTCATAACGAATTGAATCATTTATAATGTCTTGTAATTTTATTTGAAGACAGTTCTCTCAATGTGAATATTAAGGGTAACTAAAAGGGTTAATAGAAGAAATTTAACATTTTTTTTTTATATAATACTTCCAATTTCTTAAAATTCTGTATAGAAATATTAAAAATGTTATTTCAAAAATACTTTTTACCGAGGTTGTACAATTTTCATAGATTACAATTTCAAATGTTGATTACCTTCGTGTCAAAAATTATTCCGACGAGATGATTTGTATTTCGAACACACTCCGCTTTGAGATAATGTACGTGTCGCACGGTAACATTATCTGAAGTGATTGATGAGCCAAGGTATACCACGGAACCTTAATTCACAATAAATTGCTACCTCGATCAAATGTTCTTGCCATTATCTACAAATTTCCCCTGTTATCTCGCTAAATTCGATGTAAGTGAATTCTAGTTTGTACGAAGTCCACTTAATATATAAGTAGCTGTTTCATCAATCTAATCTCGCTGAGCGTATCAAGTCTAGAATTCATCTTCCTTCTTGAATAAATATTGTGCGAAACGACGACGAGCGTTCGAGTTTCTCCTTGTTTTAGCGGATAAATTTTCGCCGCTGCGAATATTCGGCGGCCACGACATTTTATCAGTCGCAATAAATCAGCGTAAGAGACGGCGACGACGCGGCAAAACGCGTGAGATTCGAATGGCAAACGTGCCACGCGGTAAATCATTATTTACGTAACATTGATCCGACGTATGCATTAGCGCTTTGTCAGCCCTGCCAGCCACCTTTACTTCCACCTGTTCCTTTTTTTATACTCGCTGCTTCAATTATTATACCATTAATATATTATTTTATTTTTTTTTTACCTTTTGTATTATATATCATACATTATAATACTATATGTGTATGTATTATATTATATTTATACTGATTTATAATAATCTACAATATGTATATGCAGAATTTTTTTTTTGAGGGATGTGTAGAAGTTATTGACGGTGGGAGAAAACGTGAAATAAAAACTTTTGAGTTCGAATTTCATCCCCTTTAACTTTTTGAGGATAGTTGCATACTCTGGGACACCCTGTGTATCAAGCAAATATGAAATATTAATTAGCCGATGTGTCGTAATTATTATGTTTGCTACAGGCAATGATAATACTAATGGAAATTATCTGGAACACAGTGCATTATTGTTATTAACGAACCATGTACACTGACAAATATTATTATTCCAGTTAAACGAGATTGAACAACAAAACATGGTTAAACCCGGATAATTATATTCGAACGTAATCGTCGCGACGAACTTTCAATTACGTTTTCGTGCAGATATTAAGGTAACCCACCGTCACGGTTCCTCGATTCGCGCCTACAAGTTATTGTACGAGCTACTAATTGCATTAGCCCACAAACGCGGACGCTTTGATCGCGTAATATTACATAACCGCTGGTTAGGTTTCGCAAACCGAATAGTACATAATCGACAGTATCCGTAATTAATATCGATTTGACCAACCTCCCTATTTCCAATAACGTTCCGTCTACCGGCTGCCAAATCCCTATTTCAGTCAAATTTGTTGCTTCTTAATGCCCCTTTTATAAATTTAAGAAACTGTCAATGAATGATCATGTATAATTCACGTCATCCAATTCTGTTACTAATTAATATTAAGAATCAAAGAATAAATTTATGAAGAAAAAAATAATTGATGATAATGATTCTAACTGAGATGTATAATAAGTAATACAAGTGCAATTTTAGCTTTAAAAACATTTGGATATGAAACATAATTGAATGAACCGTATTTAGTTTCATATAAATAATATAATTGAATAAATTTTAATTAAATTTACATAATATAATTGAATAAACCATATTTAATTATTTAATACGTATCCATTATTATTTCTCATTCCGAGACAATTCCTTCTCAGGGAAGCTGACCATTGAGTGTACACCAGAACAAGGCATGCTCGCACATTACATTTACGAAGAATCGCTCTGCATGCACGAGCATTGACTAAGAATTCAGTTTATTAACTCGGCAAAGTTAATTAAGCCGGCTGGCTTTGAAATTCTTTTCGATTTCCCTGTGTCTGAATTAAGTGGTCAAAGGAGAATCGAGAGAGTAAGAAAAAAGAAGTTGCGAACAAAGTTGAACGGGAGAGTTGGGGAAACCGTAACATCGGTCTTCGAGGACAATCGGGGAATCGTGTCTAATTAGGATCCCCGCTCTGCGCAGAGAAAACCACCGGAAAGAAATTAACCGATCGCGATGGAAAACCAACGACGCGTTACTTTCCTCGCGACACAGACCGAACACTAGTCCCACTGTTTCAACGTTCATACCATTAAACCCACCCCACCTTAAATCCCGGTTACTTATTCACGTCCCAAACCAAATGCCTAGCAATTCCCTTCGCGCAGCTAAATGTAGAAAGCCGTTGGACACTTGTTTCACTAAGCGATTCAATTAATTTAAATAAATCTTCAAATGCTTCTGCATTAAATAATCTGATAAATATTTTATATTACTGTGTTGATATTGTCTTTGGCTTATATCATAGTATTTCTCCCTAAAATCAAATTCTAGCACTTTCAACTTACATACATGGTTCCTGTGGAATCGACCAATCTTTACTTGTAGACTGCGGATTTTTATGTTGCTCTTGCTAATTTTTCAATCGCTATGCACAATCAATTTAACATTTGATAAATACATTTATGTCTTAACGAATCCAGGGTGAAACCTTGTACTCATAAATGCAATAAAAATAGTTCTATAATAAATTATTACGAAATATCAGCTCCGTCTTATAGTGCTACGAATCCATTTATATCAGTAAGATTAATTACCAATTTATTCCTACCGTTTCTTATCATCATAGAAAGCACATTGAAATATGTAAAGAAAAATCGTGAATCAATTGTTGACGTGATACACTCGAAACGTTCGATTCCAGAAATCGTGGCGTTGACGATGAAAGGCAAAGGGTAGACAGCCAGTCGAAGTTTTGCGAGTGAAAAATGTTACGTTTCCCTCGATTTCACGCCCATCAAACCGCCATCGTTGTATTCCAATCTCCAAAGCAAAGAGAGAGAGAGAGAGAGAGAGAGAGGAAGAAAGTAAGACCCTACATATGAACAGGTTTCCGCGCTGCTACGTTTGAGAATACGGCAAACATACGTGGTGACGTGTATATAGTCTCGTTCATAAGTTTTACGTTGCTTCTAAGATCATAGCTTACGATAAGTATAGCCGATGAAAAAACAGGAATCTAAATGAAATCTAAATTAACTCTTGGATCTTCTTACATGATGAAACGTTTGAAAAATGCAGCAGAGTAAAATCTTTTTATCTTATAAAAAAAATGCACGTTACGTAAATTCTTTATACCGTATATTATTATCTGCAATATTTTTACAAGTGCATTAGGTCGAATTTTTTCTATGTGTTGATTTTATTGAAACAAACTTCGTGCAAAAAATTTGAAGAGATCCATAAAAAAAAGTAACATCGAACGTGAGGTAGTGTACGCTTGCGCGAACACAAGGGGGAAGGGAACGCGATACGGTGTATTGAGATGTAGGAGTTTCAATTGACGTTGATTTAACAGATACGGATCGTGACAAATGCGACACGAAACCGTGGCGTACGTCAGCCATGCTCGAGCGAGCAACTTGAAAAGAAGCGTTATCAGCATGTTCTTAATGTATCGCTCGCCGTTACGAGACACGGTAGGTGCTAAAAAACTATGTAGGGGAAAAGCATTCCGAGGTCCTCTGAACATTACCGTTGCTAATTCCTTTGGGTCAAATATATTGGGTCAGTTCGATGGAAGGATGACGAATATGCATCACATAGCATGAAATTATAAATTTATTACGTGTACGTAACGTTACATTTTTTGTCGAAATTAACTGTTCACTTATAACTCATAATGTATGTAATGTTATTATTACAATGTAAAATGCTTGTAACATTAATTTATAAAATTAAATTATTAAATTACTTACATCTTAAATCAATGGCAAACAGTAAGAGATGTGGCATGCAAGCAAGATAATGTTTCCTACGTAGAATCCAACAAAATGTATATAGAAGTTTATTTATACTTTAAAAATTCTGAATATTTTTGCATATTGCATACATTTCTACGTTTTCTCATAGTTCGCTTTTTACTAAATGCATACAGACCTCAGATCAGTGATTGTATTCAATAATACTTTAGCTCATTCAATCAAAAAAGGTGGTAAATAAATACCAGAAATTGATTAATAGAAATAAATAGCATTAAGAATTGTGAATCTACTAAGTTTATTAATTTGATCAAATTAAGAAAATATATTGCTGAAATATCGTAAGTAAATCTGTACGGGTTGAAATAATTGTTTGTAAATTATCACGACGGGGAGCAGTGAGAGAGGTAGTCCTCAGACGCAGCTGGTATACCACACCAGAAGTCAAGAGTAGCGGGCGCGCTGCTGCTGCTCGAGGGAGAGGAGCTTTTAGCCTCGAGTGAATACCGAAACTTTGCCGAAATATCAGACTCTGTCTCGGGCTTTCTCATAATTTCTACCCCGCTCCCACGGTCTAGATGGCTCGTCTGCCACCTCAAGGCTGTTTACGTTCGCGCGATGGATCACGGTGTGTCTCGAACAGCTGCACGAATTCCAATAATACTTTGCCACAAATTCCAAATCTCCTTCCGCGAAGTATCTTCATTCTCTTAATTATTTCAATTTATTACTTTTTGCATCTTAGAGGTCTTCAGCGTCTCATTCCTTTGCAGCTGCTAGAATTTCTGTTAATCTTTTTCTTAAAAGTTTGACATTCTTAGTTTAGTAAATTCAATTCATTCTTATTCACTTGCTTCATAAAATAAATGTCAATCGTATTGTTTGATAAAAAAAATAGAAATTAAAATGAACCAATGAAAATAATTACGCAAAATAATATCACCTGATTTAGAATGAAGCAGAATTTTAATCTTCTTGCGTTCTGTTGTTGAAACTGCTCTATTTTATTAAACGAATTTCTGATAATGATATAAAATCTCGTTTCATTTAACCAACTTCACGTCTCTCAGTTTATAACATTCGTTGTCAGTGCCGCTGACTTCGATCCCCGAAGGCATTCTTTATCCGATTCGATTCACTCATCGGAACTCGCTAATCTCTTATCACGGATCTCTGAGGCGTCTTGGTGGATCAGGTATCAAAGAGGCTGAGGCGAATTCGACGGAGGTATAATTTCCGGGTCACGCGTTCGCGTTTACCGCTACAAACGAGCCAGACTAGAGGTTTCCTTGATGGATTTTAGGCAGGGATTCGCGTCTTTTCGGGGTCCCGTCACGGTCCGTTCCTCGGTTCATTGTCGCGTGGCGACCCAATTCCCTTAATGAGGACCGTGTCTTTCAGTGAAAAGATTTCAGAGGTGCCGAGCGACGAAATACCTGCGCCTCAGGAAACGACGAGTTACCCTGACCAAATATCTCCGCCTCCTCTTTCAATTTTACCAGCCCGGATTAAATTGTTCGTAAAACGAATCGGCTTTCAACGTAAAACATCGTTGACATACTCACAATATTTTATTACAATTTATATGTACACATTATGTTTTATAATGTAATGTGGAACGATATGTTAAATATATGTTTCAACTTGGCTACAGACTTTCATGTAAATTATAATTTATACAGATATCTTATTTGCATTTCATTCTTTTACGCATTTTTGTATTCTTCCTAATTTTTTTATGCACGTATAAATATGAGAAGCTTAATTACAACAAAAATAGAATTAACTTTAGTAAGTTAGTTTAACGTGCAGTTTCCTAGTTTCTGTATCTGATCGATTTTCAATCTTGGCGGTGGGAGCGTAACCCGGAGCTATCGGACTTCAGAATTCCATGATAAAAAGAATGCCAGAGTGTATGTTGTTTTCGAAAAGATTTTCCATCGCGGCCAGGTTTACCGCGAGCAAAGGATCCGTAAATTTTTCCGCGAGCTCATCTGAATTTCCAAACAGGCGTTATACACCCTGTTCGATTCCTCGTAGTGAGAGCGGAAGAGAAGTTCGGTTTCCGCGAAACTTCTGTACCTCGTGCAATGGAAAACGCGATGCGTTATATTTCAGAGATACCACGGATCCGATATCATCGAACACGTATGTAAATATGTGATAAAACTGTGACGATTTGCCAAACTTCTTTCAAACATTTTAATGTTACAATTTATAGTACCATATTTCAATACGTATCGTCTACTGGATGTAATATTATATCATATTAATAATATCAATAAAATATTAAAGGTTCTAAGATTTCATATTGGAGGATTTATACTAATTTATAATATATAATTTATAATATATAATAAATAATGTTTCATTAATATTTTCAGTAAAACATGAAATGACTCGAAGACGATTCATTCCGTACGTAGGTGGCGGAGGATCCATGAATAATTTCCTCGATTTAATTGGTCACGCAAAGGAATCGATTGAATCTGAGATCGAGCTACCATCGATCATTAATTTTTTTAATCAGACACGCGGGAGGAATACCTGCGCCGTATAAAGTTAGTAATAACATAGAGCCAACCGGCTGGCTGTTGGAATTTTCAAACTTCGAACTCATCGAACTCTAGCAGACTTGAGCCAACTTTGTGCCAGAGTTCCAAACTGAATTAATTAATCTCTGCACTCGCCGAGTTGAACAGTAGCCAGTGCAACATTTTTCGCTAAGAATTCCCTATCATTATTATCTATCCTCCCGGATTTCTTCTATCAACGAGATTTAGTTAATGAAAACTAAATCCAGATCGCGAAATGTTCTTTAAAAAGAAAAAAACTGAGTAGAGATTGCCAATTATACTTGTACTTTTTTAATATCATATTTATAATAATGCACTTTAAATATGAAATGTATATGTATAATGTAAAATGGACACTGTTTGACATGGATTTTTTTTTTTACACAGTCAATTTTTCTAATTCTTTTAAAATTCTTAAAAATTACAAGTTGGTTAAGAACGTGAATTGTTAATAAACTGGTGAGACAGTTAACGCGCGTTAGTGAGCTCTAAGCAAACCTCGTTACCGGTACACAGGCGGTTGCCCGTAGGTGACTGTACGCTATGCTTCCGTCCTGTTGAATCGTCCGGCAGAGGCCGTGTCCTAAGCCAATTAAAATCGCCACCACCTCTCGCCTAATTACGCGTATCGAGGCTGCACCGTCGACCGTTAGAGCATCGCAATAAAACCGGCCGGCCCCGGCTACGCTACGACCGGACGTAATCGAATAATTATATCGATGATAAATCAACTGGACACGATTAACCCGGTAATTGCAGAACGACTCGTCCGCAGCTTTGTTAAGTAACCGGGACTTTGGTTCATTACCTGTTCTGTTAGAAGTTAATCTAGAAATAAAAATTCAGAGCCTTTCATAACGAAACAGTTTTAATAGTTGAATCTCTTCTTCTCTTGGAACAAGCTTAAAATCATTTTTCTGAGGTGCAAATATATTGTCTTTACTTTGAATTTAAAGCAAAATAAAGATTTCATAATTTAAAACATTTCTTAGCCGACTGTCAATTTTTTATACATGGACTACAACAGAAAATATGTTGATTAAGAAAAACTGAATAAGAATAAAACGAATAAGGGACACCGGCTCACAGCTCTTCGATCGGAACGACGTTAACCCGCGTTCTAATTAATTTGAGCGTACAGGGAAAGGGAGGGTAACAATAAAAAACGAGAGAGTGGCGAATAAATATCGGGAAAACGATCGCGACATGGCAGGCGGAGGGATTAAATGGTGCCATCGAGCGTGTCCACGCGAAATGATATCTCGTACGCTCGGATAATTCTTGTAGACAACGAAACAGCGACAGTATATCGCTTATCCTTCCCTCTACATCCCTTGCTTTATCTCGTATTACATTTCAATCGATTTAGTTTTTTGATTTAATTATATGTTTTATATTTACATTATTAATTTTATTATTTTTATTAATTTATTCTATTTTAATTATATTTTATTAATTTTAATTTTATTATATTTATTAATTTTTATTAATCATATGTTTCATTTAATTATAAATTTGATTTACATAAACCCATGATTTAATTAACTAAATGTCTCGTATTTCATTAGTTTATTCAGGACAATTCATAAAATTAAAAAATATAAAAAAACATCCTATTCATTTTTCTATGCTTCTTATTTTATCTCATGTTTCAATGAATTGATTTTCGTAAAACAATGTTTAATTAATCTTCATTGCACTACTATACTATACAATATTTCCAAGAAGCAGAGCATAATACATATTAAGATTTGAAATAAAATATTATGTATCTCAAATTCTCAAATCTCAAAATTAATAATTAATAGCGGAAATGATAGAACAATAGTTTTTCCATTCACACTCTTACGACGTCTCGACCACTCATATATATTTTATAATAGATATGTATGTCCATTTATGAAAGAGAGTGTACAGTTCACTCTACTTTCGGCCGACGGAGAAGAGACGAGAGCAACGAACGGTACGCATACGTTCGTGCCGTCAGTCATTAAATTAATCGAGTACTTTCACCCGTTCGTAAATTGGCCCGATCAGTAAATTATTTCTTTTTTTTTTACGCGCTCTCCTCTTTCTCGTCGGGCAACGAGACACCCGTGAAATCTCTTGATTCGTTTCAATCGAAATTAATTACTCGAGTGGCAAACGGGATATATATGCATGTTACGCATCGCGAATGCAAAGTTTGAGAAAAAGGAGCGGTGCATCAATCTACCTCCGTTCTTTCTTACCAGTTACTCCTTTACGATTCGGCTTTACCTGGCATTTACATAAATTCGCCGTGTCGCAATGTCTCTGGACAGCCGCGGCGATAATTCATTCGGATGATTTATACATTGATCCTTAATAAAAGGTTGCGCGCACAGTATCTCGAAACCGAATGCCAATCCAGGAATTGTAATGATGGTAAATAATATGCAAATCATAGGATACATCGTAAAATAACGTGCATCGTGCAACGTTGTATTTCGTCAACTTATTTCTTATTACTTAAGAGAATAGTATAACGTATTACTAGACACCAGATTTGTATATGCAAAAAAGGCAAAAATTGCATATACTGAACAACGATGCTATTGACTGCAGAATTCTGAGTTTCGCTACGTTGATTTTTAGAAAATAGGAAACGGGAAATCTGTAAAAATCTCTAAATAAGAATATATATATATTTGCTTTTTAAGTTGCCATCTGAAACATTCGGTTGATTTCGCGGTTTATAACCCCGATTGATATTCATATATTCGCGGAGGCTAACGAAGCCCGGTGTAACGCGTCGAGTCGTTAAAAGGTTAAAGCCTTTCCTCTCGACGATAAATCTTGTTCGGCGGAACGATTGGAACGGCGGTTGTAATAACTCTATTTAGCCACGCAAATTCCGGCAACACGGAACGCTCGTTACCAAAACCGATGGCGTACGCGTCGCGACGGATCAACCGTGCCGACGCGTACACAAGTTTCGTCGGTTGATTGCTTGTACTTTCATAACGCGTGTGCCACCTACCCCCGGTCTCATCGATATTGACATATTGTGTCCAAGATTGAATATGATGCGGACCGATATAATCCGGTCGTGAGCTATTACCTTGTCGTACAGACTTTTTTCCTCGGTGTTTATCGCGTGTCTACGACAAAATCTGATTTGTATGCAAAATAGAACATTCGTCGTTAATTCCCATTGCTGTTCAACAATTATAAAAGAAATATATTTATGTTATATTGAATTATCTAATTGTAAATAACTACGAAAAACCTATTTAATTCTCTTTAAATTTACAAAAAAGAAATGGTATTTTTGGGTTGTCAATTAGTGAGGGATTGGAATGAGGACTCGGGCACAACGATGACCGATTTCTCGTATACCACCGATACCCACAAGAAGAACCGCATCGAGAGCGTGGAGAGATCTCTGATTCTGCGACAAGGCAACAGCGTGCATAATAAACGCGACACGCATAGCGTTTTATCGACCCCCGTGTACAGCTAATGTCTGTATCCGCGTACTAGAGCGAGCCGGCTCTCGTAACCGCTGCGCGGAAGCCAGAAATCCTTTCAGAACCGTGTCTCGACGCCCACGTCCCAGGATATCAACGGTCCTGTGTAACTTTCGTAATGGTATCGGTTGAAGATCGAGAGAACTGCGATTAAATAAACGAGGAAATAAGATGAGAGTAAAGAATTGAATTGTTGACTTAAGAAAGTTAAAATCTGAATTAAAGTAGTTAATTGTATGAATTAATAAAACAGATAGAATTATTAGTAATTATTAATTTACAAATCTTTATATGAAATCAGCCAGTTATAAAGTACAAATCTATTAAGATTTATTATCATTTCATTATGACTTAAGACGTGTGAAATAAATGAGATAACAAAACAAACATTGACGCACAAACGAGTGCCTTAATACGAATTAAAATATTGCATTTTATAAATGAATGAAAGAGAAGAGATTATTGACAATTAAGGGAGTGGAGATTTTTGTTCAAAATAAAGCATTTATAAAGTTGGAATGCATTGAGTTTTGTTATCATTTATTTTTATGTTTACACGCACATAAACATAAATGAGGATGACGCATAAAAATTTATTTTGAAGAGGTTTTAAAACAATGTCTCTCTACGAATTGGTAGAGATTATACCTTGGTGTTATGCTTAACACATTTATATTGCAATGACTTAGTCACATACCGTGTTCCACGTTTCTGTCTCACTAATGATTGATGTCTACTACTTGAACTGCAACAACGCAACTAATTAAGATACGTTGTACACGCATAAAAATTCTACGAATTTAACTAAGTATTACACTGATTGATTGAGTCTGAGAAAAATCATGAAGAGTTCGTTAACAAAATGAAGCGAGAACTCGGAAGAGTGAGGTTACGGTGGTTTGTAAAAATCAGGTTAATTTCAGAGGATACAGCGTTGCGTTTTTAGTGTAACAGAATTTTATCCCGGTACAGGTTTCAAGTTGAAGGTATAAGAACGTTCATAACTTAACGAAGTTGGCAGAAGCTGAAGTGTTCTCACGGTAACGTTGTTCCTTGCATTACTCGAGGTGAAGAAAGAGAGAGAGGGGCTCTCTCCCTTTAACAAAGTATTACCGCGATACGGGGAAAGCCGAAAGGTCGAACCACTTTGAAACTTGCACCGCGTTCGTACATTTTCGCTCGGCGTTAAACAAAGCGATCTTATATTGTGTTTTAACCGTGTTCGATGAACTCCAGCCTCGGCTACTTCTACTACTTGCAGACATTTTACGGTTTTGCGTTAACGTGAAAGTGCCCATTATGGAACGTTTTTTAATAGAGCTACGAGATAAACACTGAATTTAAATTGAGTAGCTAACAGCTGAAATTTCATTATAATATTAATAATGAAAATGACAAAATTTTGATTCAACAACCATAAATAACAATTATTACGTCAACCATTATTAGGTTCCTGAAACTAACGACTTTCTTTCATTTAATAAACCTCTATTTTCAATCCGCTTTTATGCAATGAATTACTGAAAACATTCAGGAATTATCGAATATAACTTTACATTTTAATGCGAATAAAATATCTTAACAAATTTCTAACACTGTTTCACTTCGTAAATGAACCTCCGGTACTAATTTTTGCAGGGAAGATAAAAACAGGCGAGAAAGAGTTTGAAACCAGAAATTCTGTTTACACCCCGAGGTTACTCATTAACCGGATTATTCTTCACAAATTCGGGAGCATAATAATTCGCGAGTGCACCGGGGCAAAGCACAGGCATCCTCGTTCCCTCTATCCCCATGGTTGGGAACGGTCTATTTTCGCTATGGCTTACCGCGGATTTTAACAATCTATTTGTTATACAGGTAGCTTGCTAGTACGCATGTATATTTCGAGTCCTTCCTTGCCGGCATTACACAGAATTAGTCATGTTAAGCTCCCCGTACACGGGCGAACATGAATATGTACCGAGACGTATTTACACGGCTCCGCTTCCACCGTGGACGTCAATTTGCTTTTGAGGTCGTCCGGAGTGAATTCAATTAAAATTACCCGAGACCGAAATGAACGAAAGATGGGAACCTGGAGTTGATCAAGTAATTTTATATCCAACGATTTATTCAAATACTCGATGTTAATCGTCGTACCGCGAAATCCGTTATTACGTTCGGATGGATATAACCGTACCATAAATTTATGTCAAATCCCTAGCTAAGTAAAAATAATTCCGTATAAATGGAATATACATAAAAAAAAATGCAAGCGTAATTTATAAGAATGGCGGGGAATCAGTTAGAAAGGACTTATCATTTCCAGAAGGAATTCGGTGCAAGCATCGAGGAGAATTTCTTCTATGCACGCGTGATTTGACGAGAAAAATTGCTGTTATGCGGATAGCTGAAAATGCGTTCCTCGAACCGTGAATCGAGGGAAAGGCAAAGCGTTTTCCTCCCTCGCCCTCGGTACACCGTTTAGTTCCGCGTTCGTCGACCTATACAATAAAAGCTCCTTCGCGGCACTTTGCCGGGAGAACAGAGTTCCGCGCCCTTTCACCGGCCCCCTCCCGCGCTCGCCGCCCGCGAATACGGCGTAGAAAGAAGGAAAATGGACCCCGCGAGCGCAAAGTAGAACGGCAAAAGCGAGAGGGTTACGCGATCGAACATCGTGAGCCAGGCCGTGTCAGAATTCTCGCCTCCCTTTGTAAGCGCGAATCGAACCGGGGCCGCGCGAGAGAATTGGAAAAGAACATTGCGCAACGATTCGAATAATAGGCCAAGACGTAACCATGGGCTGCCGACAATGATAAATATCGTCGCGATGCAATGTAAGTAGACGAACTGCGGAAAAATTCATTTTGAAATTTAAAAAAAAAGACATCGCAGTTTTTTCGTTGGAACTGACTGCCGATTTTCAGATATTTCGAACTTTAGAAATCTGTAGACTTGGAAGGAATAATGATGTAAGATATGAAATTGTATAAGATTTTTTATGTATAATTATAGAAGCATATGTCGTGTCAGTGTCGACTTCCAGATAGGATGTGAGATATTAATACCTATGATAGTAAACTATAATGATAATATATGATAGTAAACGTAATATCTCTTATTTTTATTAGAAAGCGGAGACTCGAAAGGAATTTCAAAATAAGAAATTAGTCTTTAGCCGAATTGAACATTTCCAAAGAAAATCGTTTCGTACCTTAAGCCATTCCATGTTATTCCGGTAATGGCCAAATGCTCCTATGTGTTCAATCCCCCAAGCAATCGCAGTTAAATTCTGTTAACAAACGGCTTACCCCGATTCACTAACTGTAAGCCCATTACTTCTAAAGTTAATTCCAGTAAAATGCTTGATACGATGGTTCGTATAATGATATAATCATTGATGCAAAATTGAAATAAAAATTTTATACCACTGAATACATACGTTATTCGATACAATGATATATCACGTACGAAAGTCTGCATTACACCAAGATAGATATACATATATACATAGTAAAGGACACGTATCATTCTAAACCGGCATCATAAATGTTATATCGTGCATAAAAATCCGCAGCCCGATGATCGTACCGCGTCGAACAAGGAGCCACGGTAATTCTCGAGTTTCCATGAGCATTACCGAATAAAGTTGGCCGGTGTCCAGAGATTTTCGATGTTTAGGCTTTGATTGCGACGCGTCGCGTAATCTCGCATGCGAAATGTGCCGGTGCGGCCTTTCACCACCGGGTTTTCGGGCTCCCGTTGTTCGAGCTGCGCTAACCCCGTACCCCCCGATTAATGGTCCGGACGAAATATGGTGCTCGTTCCCTCGAATCGATATCGCCGTCTCCGCGCCTCCGCAGTCGCGGGGCTGATTCGCTTTCTGCTGAATGGAAAATTGATCACTATGGAGAATCTGCTAATTTATACGCGGGTTCCCCATCGGTCGTTCTATAAACCTAAGTCCAATCTGTTGCCGAGGTTCTAAATCAATTCTACGTTACCGTCAAATCCTTTGTAAGGATGTATTGGTAGTGGGTCCTTTGTAGGGACGTTACACGCGTCGAGCAGAATTCATTCGGTCCGCTGTACCTCGGGTACGGACTTGAAGTAGGAATCTGTGTATATCACCGGACAAATATAGATTATTAAAAAAGTGATATTGTTATTTGATTCATTGCAACGTGACGAAATATGAGAAATGACCCAGGGCGGGTTTTTAAGTATTGTACTTACATCAAACTTTCTACGTCGACAATAGTCATACTACATTTCTCAAACATTTTTATTTGTAGCTTTATTGCAATGTTAACTATAGCCCTCGGGACTTCTGGATAGGAGACTAGGTCAGGATCTCTAGACCTAGGAATCCATACCTAGGAACAGGGCTTCTCACCCAGCCTTAGGACTCCTGACCATGCTTTCCCGAGCCTTCATGACCACTTGATAATACATAAGACTATAAATACTAAGACTCCCCACCATGATCCCTTAGAGTCCTCATGACGATCTGTCCACATCTAGCCTTAGGACTAAAGGATTCGTCGGTCAGCGACACGGCGGCAACACGACCT
>SHCU01001277.1:5568-15997 GCA_004307685.1 Ceratina australensis | reverse complement strand
TGAAGTTGAAAATACCTAAAGTAGACGTGCCATTCGCCACCCACGCTTTTCACACGTTATTTACGTTAAGTCTGATCAACGTGCCACGTTGCAGGCGAACGGGATACTTCTTCGTGATTCATAATTTTCCAACGCTCTGTCTACTGCTTTTATCATATATTTTTGCACACGGAGTCTTCATATTTCTACAGGCTTTCCCGAATTTATGAACGCATATATATCCTTGGACTAGTAATAAAGAAGCGAAACTGCAGACTTCTCCATATGAACGCGTAAACATCCTTGATCTAGTAATAATCCAATAAAATAAAATTTAATCCGAGTCAGCCTATCGAATGTCGTTAAACGAGACAGATGTTGAATCCTGAACGATTGCGCGTGCAAAGACGAATTATCCGAGCACAATGGAGATAAATTTTGCCGCGTGTCACATCGGCGAGAAATTATTCGATTCTGTCCGGCCGGCAACCTGCTGTTAGAATCGACAGCCTGTCATTTGTTTGGACGTTTCTTTTCCACCCGGCCGCGGCGGCCCCCTCGCGCCGAACAATCGCTCGACCCACGACCCCGCCGCCGCGCTCCTATCGAAAGTTCGATAGTACCACCCCGATATCGTCGAATCGCCCTCGTAAATCGTCCGAAAGTTTTCCTGTTAAAAACCGTGCGAGAGATACCCCGAGATTACACGTTGCTTTTCTCCATTTGTAGAAACGTTTCGCAATCTCCTTCGAGTCACAGTTGCCGCCGCACCCTCCTTTCTTACGTTGCACAGCCATTTCCTAAATTAAAATTAAAGTGTATATGCGTTTATTAGCCACATAATGACGGGAAGCCGCAGGTCACACGATGACGAAAATGCAAGCGGTTAGTATGCAACGATGAGATGTCCAGATAAAGTTCACACTTATACGTTCACATAACAAATTTTTGAAACAAGATGGGAAAAAATGAAGTACAGATAATGTATCACCGTTGTCAAAACCGAATGGGATGAATTAAAGGATTACTACATGTATTTAGTAGCCATCCTCGTCCTATCGGGTATAAAAGTTTTACAGTCTTTCTCTTACAAATTGACAAGCTATTGAATCTAAAAGCAATTAAAATTGTAATCCGTACTTCATTAAGGAATTGTTTAACGTGCACAAAACGTGGAATTCTTAACAGGAGAGTATGTGATTGAAAATGATGGATAAGGAATTAAAGGATATGGGAGGCAATTATATGTAAGTTGAGTTTACACTGAGGAGAATGGCAAACATTTATGAGATCGAAGATTGTTCGAAGATTATAAAGATGTTTAGCTTATGAATAATAACTAGTACTTAGTATGTAACCATGAATATAATATAATTAAGGCTTATCAGAAGTCAAGTGTATAGAGGGGGGAAAATACAGTGTGATAAAAGTATGAATGCACGAATAGAGGAATGAGCGATTAAATATAAGATTAGAATGTGTAGTGTAAGTCAAATCTTGTTTTTGAGCTAATAAGACCAGAATAAAATAAATATGTAATATTATATTTTTACGCTTACAGTTAGAGAAAAGAATATGGTTTACAAGATTTAATATTATAGAAGAGATGTTGTCTTAAGCCCAAGAGGGTAAGAATGGTTAATTAATATCTATCTATATTTTTACACTGGACCTATATTTGTATTTTTATATTCGAGTGGAATTTTGCGTTGCCACTGGAACTTTAGTTTGGTATCAGCTTCAATGATAATTCCAATTTTAACAATATGACAAAGCAATATTCCTTTTATCTGACATAGAAGAATTTAATTTAACATTTGGACCATGATTTAGTATTAAACAATTAAAATGATTCAAACCAGTGAACGTACACCGTTTCATTGATGCGAAGTGAAAGCTTCCTTAACGAAGGCTGCAGTCCATCACTGCGGCGAGCATAATGCGTTTCGTGCTCGGAATCGGTATGAGAGATGAGTAACGAGGAAACGAGCAATGAGTAAGAGGAGTAAACGCGCGCACAGAAAATAATCCAACGTATTTGAATAACGACGCCAATGATAATTGAAGGAAAAAAATGTGCCATGACACGGAATTTTCAGCGGGCCTGCCGCTGTCGCAGGGGATATGAGAAATCGCGTCGACGTAAAAGCGCGACAAGGTCGTTGATTATTTTCAAAGCCTGCAGATATTCGCGTGTATGTTTGCTCGTGACTCCTGCATAATTAGTTGAGTCAATCCAACGATATTGCGCAACGGTAATGAATTTATTAACATGTGTCGACACCTGTGATTTTCCAGAAAGAGACGTAAACACTCTGGATTAAATGGGCGATCATTAAAATTCCAGTTTCATATGGAATTCTCTTTAGGGGCAACTGATGCAACGGGCTTCTACTAATTTTAAAGAAACATTATTTTTGATAAAATACCCTGACAGTCATTAACACTTTTAACTGGATAGTATTTCATATTTAAATACATTTTCTTTTTCCAATTTCTATTGCGGAGAAATGAACCGGACAAGTAACGTGACCAAAAATTGAGACATGTCCCTTATTGGAATTCTAAATACGTCGCGCTAAATTTTCTTATATTCTCTAAATATGTACCTCGCGTTTTATTTGAAGCCGTTTATGGTAATTTGCAACGATCGTTTCTCGTCTGACAGCAGCATCGTCTAAACGTCGATTCGACAATTTGTAATCTTAGCACGTTAGCATGAATGCTTCTGCGAAACGAAACCGCAAGATCGTGACGATTTGGCTAGGATCAGGCACCGGTGCGGGATTCATGTACGCGGATGTCGGGATTTAGATTTAGGCATGGTAAAATCTCTTAGCCGAGGGGCTCTCTTGCGGTTTCCATCGCGCGAAGGTTGCCGCGATGCGATATTTACTTCGAGACGAACTCG
Organism: Ceratina australensis; assembly: GCA_004307685.1. NCBI lineage: Eukaryota > Metazoa > Arthropoda > Insecta > Hymenoptera > Apidae > Ceratina > Ceratina australensis. Next base: position 13,107 of record SHCU01001277.1, on the reverse strand, counting down.
GCCAGTTGTGAAACGTGTCGGAAGGAAAATAACGATGATCTCCGCAGCGGACCCACCTCTCCCATCATTCCTCGCGTGTCTACGGAAATAATTATTATCGTTTCGCAATCCTGTTAATTGTCGACTCGTGCCCATCTACGAGCGGAAAAGTTTCCCCTTTTTTTCTACCTGGAGAAATATGAAAAGAATCTCGAGGAAAACAGTTGCGATCACGCAAGTTTATTACAGCGTCGAATGTTTCATGCATTTGTCATAGCTCAATGGATTTCGGATCACCTTTGACAATTATTGCCAAAAAATTAATATAAATAATGAACGGAATATTTTGGAAATATTCGAACACAGTCTACTCATCTAATAGCGCGTCAATGAATTTTTTCATTAAATTTCATCCGTTAGAACTGAAGAAATACTAAAAAGAGATCGAAACACACGTATTCTCATTGATGAAACAGTGAAAGGTACCGTTAGTAAATGATAGGAACGACGAAGGTGGCGAAGGTACAATTAAGACGTTCTTGCACGTCCTAAGGCACTTCTTAACTGCAAACTCTGAAAGTGGCGCAGCATGTATTCGGGCGACTAATTCGCAATATTAATAAGCTGGCAATTAGCATAGGCCTGTAATTCCGGCTGGTCTAGTTCCTCGCGTGACAATGAAACCGGCGTGTCACGCGGCAACAGTTACAGTGCATCATTATCGATCGCTGTCTCACGGCCTTCTGATCGGACTGTTTTTAAATCAATGCACTTACGTGACATTAGATGACATGAGATAAAACAATTATTTTATACAAACATATTTCTTTTATTCATTTATTATTTCATGTATTTTCAAGAGCATTCGAAACCTTGACTCTCCACGTTGCTTCATCTGATTCCATTACATTTGATTATATAATTTTCATAAAAATGATTTACGAATCAGAGATAAAAATTGCTATAAAATTTGGGATCAAGGAACGATAAAACTGTGAAACGGTTCTGGCCAGTGGGTATGAATAACGTCGCTGAAATAACGAGCAGACCAATAATATCTAACCAGCTACAGTAGTAGTAATAGTAGTAGTAGTAGTAGTAGTAGCAGCAGCTTGTAGTGGTGGTGGATTATTTGGCTTACTTTGAACGATCGCCTCTAAATAAGCCGCGGCGCGCATACGTAATCCGAAATTACTGATCAAACAGACATTTCACGGTAGTAAAAACAAGCAGGATATTCGAATAATTTTTACCAGAGAAGAATTGACTATCTGAAGGATCATAGTATCCTGAATGTCAGGAATACTCGAAATTCTATTGGTTTTATGTAACAGAGCTTGAAAAATAGTTGCTATCGCGAGGCAAACTGGAATAATTATTGACAGTGATCGATGGATTTAATTAATTGGAAGGAAACGAGTAGATGTAACGATTCTAAAATGTATGATGGAGTATAAGGTAGATACACCGCTTGCCTTGATTATTTGTTCTGATGTGTTAAAAGTTCTGGCGCTGGTTTGATTAAAATAAATATGTATATCTGCGGAAGCATGGTGTAGCATGACATTATTGTCCATTTTTTCTCACCCTTTAACGAATTAGTTTTAATTAAGGAACACATGCAAACTTATTCGCTAACTCCACTTACAATATTTTGGCTAATGATCAGAAAGCAGATTTTATGCATTTATAGGAAAATATTAAAAATTCATTCGGTGCCTAAGCATCGTAAAATACCAAAAAGAAATAGATATTTCTATTTAATATTCATTTTATACATTGATATTACATATAGTTTAAACAGGTCCTATAAAGATCTGTAATGTATTTATAATATTTGAATTGCCTGTACATTTAGGACTAAACCGATGTACTCTTCATTTTCTTATATCCACTTCTTTAACATTTATATGTTTTTATATGGCATGGAAATTCTTAAGGTGGCTGCAAATGGTACATCTGCCTTATGTATAGAAAATATTCTAATATGCCACTTTCGTAGAGTATACAGACTCTGTCTAAGAGCTTTCCTCACCTCAGGGACTGTCCGAGGGAAGTAAAGCGAATAGATACATAAATAAATAAATAAATAAATAAATATGCTGCTTTCAACGTTTACTTTCCATTAAGATCTGAAATCTATTTATAGTATACATATTGATTGCTTCCACGTTTAGGACTAAACTGACGTACTCCTCATCCCTTTAACATTTATACGTTATTACGACGCGTAATTATGATACATCTATACGATATTATACGGTGAAACTGTTAAGGTAATTGGAAATGGTACATCTACCCTATAGGTATAGAAGATATTCTAACATGTTACTTTCTGAATAGATTCATTTCACGTTGAACGCTGAACGTTTGAGGAAACTGTTACATCATATGGAATTCGATATTCTTCGAGCTTATTAATCGGCATCTACGCGTGGAGATCCGCGCGAATCTACAGCAACGCGACGGTATTTTCTGCGGCGTTACATAAATGTAGAAACGCATATAGAAATCTGCGGTGCCGGTCCCGACGACAGTCAAGTGAGAACAATGAATAAGAATGATGCCTGGAAGCATCTGGATGACCGTGATGTCGAAACGGCCGACACCTATTACAGATACGCCGATTGTGCACACGTACTTTATTACTGTTATAACATTACGTTACCCGTCACATGATGGAATGAGTCAACAGTTATGCCACGCTTGTCACCGTTCCTTGGGCCTACCGCGACGGATCATTCGGTCTACGAAATTCGCCTTACCTCCACTCGTTCAACGGGTTTCTTTAAAATCGAAAATTTAACTGGTTAAAAAGCATTTTTACATAAAAATCAATCTTTATGAATTCAATGGTTCTACTATAGTTTTATTTACGAAGAATAGATACTATCAAACATTTCACATAATTAATGTAACGGAAATGAATCTGATTAAATACACGTATCATCAACCATCTATACGTACACTGTTTCGGTTTTCCTTACAACAGTTAGTTTCCTATATTGATTATTAACCCTTTGCACTCTAAGAATTTTTTCACAAATATTTCGTGAATATGCAGATTAATGTATTAAAATTATTAATAATTTTTTCTTTCGACATTTTTTAAATTAATGTATATATGAACTTTATAATAATTAAGGTTAATTCAATCGATAATATGTTGAAGCAGTAATTATTTACCTATACAACAATTATTTCGTAAAACAGATGGTGACTGGGAGTCACCTTTCGAGTGCAAAGGGTTAAATAGGAATTACTTTCGCGTAATTGATAAGACTCGTAAACTATTTTACAAATTAATTAATTCTTATTATTATAGTCGTATTGCTTGTAAACTTAATCGTTTCCGATTATATACAAAGTAGTGCAAACGAATAAAACGTTTATCGGTGAATCTTGTTCAATAGATAAACGCGAACGGGGGCAAGTTATAAATTCGATTCAACCCGTCCGTGCGACCTCCCTTTTATCAAGAAAGGGAACGAGCGGAACGGAATTCGGGGTAACGTATTTGTTGAATAGGAAGGACCGACCGTTGAATCGATTTTTGGGGACCGACCAGAAGGGAAGATGAACCGAGCAGCATTTTCCAAGCTCACCCTTTTCATTACGTTTACAAAGAGGAACCGACGTTACAACTCCCGACCCCGAACGATTCCACGGGACCCAACCGTCTTTAGATCCGACAATGAACGTACGCGGAAAAAACCGTACGATTCGAAGAAGTGTATTAAACCTAATCGCCGGCCGGCGATTGCCCGAGAGTCACCGGACAATTCTGTGCCAATTTACCCGACCCACTGTGTTATAATAAGACGCATCGCGGCAGAAAGAAATGCAGAGAATCGGCTAATAGAATCATTCTAGGAAGATACGGGAATTAATACGTTCTCAGCGCGTGTTCAATTCTCGTCCAACAGCCTTTCTATACAGTGGATAATAAATATTAAAGCGAGTACCTTAACTTTGGGTATTCGTACGTTCGCGAGATGCGCTGCATTTATATTTCCGACATGTTCAAGCTTCTTATTCATAAAATGTCTGATAATAAATGGCGACCCGGAGTCAAGGCACATGTAAAAAGCGAAGACGCGCAAGTATGTAAACATGAAAAAAGTAAATTGAATCGCGAACAGGCAGCGGTTTCAAAGGTCGTTTTACAGGAAGAACTCAATCCAGTTTCTGCGATCTTGTAAAGGAAATCTATAACTAATAGAAACTGGAAAAGTACCACAGCATCGTGTAATTTAACGATATGTTCCTGCATATCGTTACTCCATGAATTAACAGAGTCGTCAGACAACGTTAATTTTCACGCCACAGTCACACCTATAAATATTCGTACAGTTAGCGGAACGATCGTTTATCAATTTCCGATATAAATGATGTAATTTTCTCAAGTAGCCTACGAAGGAATAATTCAACAAGTTTTGCCGGAATATTCATGGCAGCAACTGTACATCGGTCGAATAACTAAGCTGCGTTAGCAAAATGAAGTGTACGGTACAAACAATGCTGTCTAAAAATACAGCGACGAGTATCGTTCCCAATGACGACTACTGATTCGAGCGGGAATGTTAATTTGCATTTCCACGATGCATCATCATCGGCTCTCGGCTAAACCGAGTACGTATGCACGGGTGATTCAAAGGATTCCGTGCCTATTTCGCACTCATACGTACAAAATTTACGTTTCTCTCTCTCGCTCTATCATTAATGCCCCGCGTCGTCTCTAATTGAACCTATTTTCTCTGTGTGTGTGTGTGTGCGTGTACGAGCTGGCCTGCAATCCCTTGAATCACCTATACAGGCCGAATCGACTAAAGCGAGCTACCTGATTAATAGACTGCGGATCTTTATGCAAACTGAACTGGTCGTGTGTCGATACACGAAACGAAACTTAAATAGGAATATCTATTTTATTAAAAAATCATTATTTCTCTTATACTTTTGATATTTCGTCTGGCCTTCGATATCAGATTAATTTCTTATAATTTTCGCGTATACTATTTGTAATTAGTCAATGTAGGAAATCAAATGTAAAGAGGAATTTCTATTTTATTTGAAAAATCACAAGTTGTACTCCACTTCTGATATTTTGCGACACCCTCGACAATCAATTTATAATACGTAAAATCTGCGGTCTACTAACTTCTACGTTTCCCGAGATAGAAAGAAATATTTTAAACAAAAGTTGTTTGGTTTCACAGATTCAAAAAAGTCCATAGATGCCATAGTACCACGGCAAACGAGCGAACATGATAATCAACTTACATCTCTACCGCATCGTTCCAGATCATCAACGTGAAAATCCAGAGCTTTGGAAAAGCAGAAGCTGAACAAAAACTGGAGCTGGACGGTAATCGTAGTCCCAAGCCTGTAAATTTCGCGATGGAATGGAAATGATAGCGGTGACCCCGCCTAGGGGGGTTCCTGTTGCACGTACATACATACGTACACCGCCGCAACAGTTTAGCGATTCTCTACTCATCCACGTACATACGCACACACGCGATTACACACGTGCACACGTAACCCGCCGCCGCCGCCGCTGCTGCTGCCGCTGCCGGGGCGAGGCCCCCTCCGAGTGGGGGCACGACGGCTCTCTAAGCGACGCCGAGCGTCGCGGGTCAGTCAAATCGCGATCGTCCCCGCGCGACGAGACCCGCGTTCACGTTAGCGAGTTTGATAAAACCAGAGAAGCCAAACGCGAGACAGTTGGCACGGAGTATTACCGCGCCGGTTCGTCGACAAGAATAGACGCTCTTCCGGATCCCCGGCAACGTGTATCGGCTTTCAACCGGTCTTCCTAGCACGTGATTAGAAAGAAAAAAAAAGCGAGGAAACATAGTGAAACGGTCGCGAAGGAAGAATAAAAAAAAGTGATAGGATGAAGAGCCTGGCGATTATCGTCGTCGCCGTCGTCGCCGTGGTTATGTGCCACGAGGCGTTTCAAGTGATCTTTCAGTGGAACACGATCGACGTGATGTGGCCGTCGGAGGAGGAACAGACGTTCGCCGTCGAGCACGGTGAATACGTACCGGCGAACAATTTCATAGCCGGTATCAAATTGTGGAAGGGTAAGATGTACCTGACGCTGCCCAGATGGAAGGACGGGGTGCCGGTTACGCTGGGTGTAACCTCGGCGACGCCGGTGAACAGAGTCACCGCGCCGAAACTCGAAGCGTTCCCTAGCTGGGAGATGCAGAAAGTCGGCGACTGCACCGCTTTCCAAATGGTCCAGAGCATGGAGATCGACCCGTCGGGGCGTATGTGGGTCCTCGACTCCGGGAAGATGTCCCCGTTGTCCGTCGAGACGAAGAGCACCTGCCCCCCGAGATTAGTGATACTGGACCTCGAGAAGAACGGCGAGGTTTTGAGGAGCTACGAGTTCCCGACGGAAGTCGCGCGTCATGGCACGGCGCATTTGAACGATATCGTCCTGGACCACGAGGACGGTGGCATAGCGTACATCTCGGACAGCGGCCGGGACGACCCAGGCTTGATCGTTTACTCTCTGCGGAACAACACCTCTTGGAAGATCAGGCACCCGTCGATGCGCGCTAAACAAGAAGCCGTGAGATTCATGGTAGCCAAGACGCCTATGAATCAGCCCGTGCATATCGATGGTATCGCTTTATCCCCGGCGAGCAGCGAGGACAGGCGCGTCTACTACTCGCCGCTGTCCTCTTTCCATCTGTACTCGATACCCACGTCCGCGTTGAAAATGAATCTGAGCAACGTCGACGAGTACGTGGAAGAACTCGGTAGGAAGAGCTCGCAGACCGATGGGATGATGATGTCAGCGAAGGGAGTGTTGTACTTCGGACTGTTGGCCGACGACGCTGTGGCCATGTGGGATACGAAATTGTCGTTTAACACCGGCCAGAGGATCATATCCAGGGACCACGTGAGGATGCAGTGGCCGGACACGTTCGCGTTCGACGAGGACGGCAACTTCTACTGTGTCAGTAATTCGCTGCAGAATTATTTGACGAACCGCGTCGACGTCAACGTGCCCAACTACCGGGTGGTCAGGGTGCAGACCAAGGTGAAGAGTTATCAGTATTTCGAAGACGGGACCGCGCCGGAGCAGCCGGAGATACCTACTTCAGCCGCGAACAGGATTAGCATCGCGGTGGCTACCGGATTAGCTATTCTGCTGGCTTACGCCGCGCAGTAACGTCTTTCTCCCCCTCTCTTTGTTATTCCCTCTTGTACCGATCGCGACGAATAGGGTGTTATACCAAAGACGTTCGTTTTAAGCCTTCCGGTTGGGTGACATATCGCTCGTCCAGAGTGTCTCTGGTGGCCTTGGCCAACGATTGAACCAGCTCTCGATCCGACGTTCTTTTTATTCTGTACCTTCTTCGATGTTTAACTCCTGGCGAACATCCTGGAAACGTGGCCCCTTCGTTTCGTTCGAGGAAATATTATTTAACCGCGGCCTTTCTCGGTCAATTTGACGCTTAACCCCTTGCACTATTTTCACGAGTCTGATTCGTGATAAAAATTTTAGGCCGAACATGGATGTCACGAGTCTGGCTCGTTGTT
>SHCU01001273.1:0-15074 GCA_004307685.1 Ceratina australensis | reverse complement strand
ATATATTAGGAACCGAGCATGGTCGAAAGGCATGTACAATGCATAACGGCATTAATTGAACCCTGGCGTTATACACGTTTTCGATCTGATTCGATCTGATTCATAACGGAGCAATCTCTGCAGGTAGCTGGTATAATACACGTAATTTAATCGAGCGTATTTGTGCACGTGAAACTAACTTATTGAACCATCAGGAATGTTTATTAGGATTCATAAATTTTGCTGTAAATTTTGTTTTATTACGAGTAGCTCAGTTATCCAAATAGGATAATCAGTATGCATTGTTAGACCGCACGTTTTCCGTAGATAGAGTCTCGGTTGGAATTTGTAGAACGATAGACCGTTACGATCTGGTAGATTATTATTCATGCGATAAGAAGTGGATTGAACGTGATTAAATTGTTCTATGAAGTTCAATGTTATAATCTATCTATGTAGTAAGCTAAGAATATTTATAATTATTTTATACTATATAATATCAATCAAAAACGTCCGAATTACTTTTCTTCAAAAGAATTGTATCTAATCTTTCGTCCTTTAAAATAATTCGATAAATTAATATTGCAATCGGCCATCGTTCGCAGTCGACTGCGGCACTGTTCAATTCGTGGCAACGAGCTCGAGTTCATTTATCGAAGACGCTATTGTTTTCCATTTTTCGTGTTTATTGGAGCGATATATCCGTCGTCGGATAACGAATCTCCCTCGTCAGCGAGAGGGCCGCAGATGACGAAGAAAAGAGAATGCCTCTCTTGAATTTCTCTTCAAGTATAGACAAGATATCGACAAACAGTCCAATCCGAACGGTTAATCTTGCCCACGGTTATATCTTCATCAAACAATGGAAAAAGTTCTCGCGCGGCTGAACGTGTACAAAGTGATCGTACACAGAGTCCAGGTAACCATACTGCGTTCATTGTAAGCTACGAAATCAACTTATCTTCGAAAGTCAGTGCAACGTGTGCAGCAAAGCATGTAAGTGAAAAAAAAATTGGAAAAATTTTGTAAAAAAATACGTCATATAAAAAAAGTAAGATTAGTGAATTAATGATAATCGTTCTGCTTATAATGCGAAGACCTTCCCAACTGGAAGCGTTATGCATGCAGAAACTGCGACCCTCAGTTCGCCATTCGTTTCGATAACAGGCTGTTAGTTAATTTATTGATGCGGCACGTGAACATAAGTGTACTGAGGAACCATGTGAAATTAAGTGCTTATCATTATACAATAAACGTCAAAATCATATTATACTAGAATTCAGTAGGATCAACACCAGGTCGAAGTTTAAAAAAAAATGCAGCATATTTTTATTCTCTAATTTAAGAGACTACAGATGAATCATTTTCACGAGCTATACCTATGCATCATACCTATCACGCAGGTTTATGATAATCAGACGGGTTCGGAAGCCGAAAACTTGGATAATTTATGTGTAGTCGAAGACAAGGGCGCGGTCATAATTAATGGGGCAGCGCGGAATGCTTATAATAGATTATAGAGTGGAGAAGTTATTTGACCGTCGAGCTTCCGAGAGAAATTTTGAATTTTTCACGATTTGTCACGGTCAGACTGATTAATTTTTCCAATGACTGCGACTGACGGGTAGAGTGTATCCTATCAAAAGCCCGTATGATTCTGAATTACTGGCCTTTGTATTCGCATACGTATATGTATATTAAACCATGGATAGAGAACAGTACCTAGATGTATCACACAGAAGCGCGAGGGTCTGAATAGAAATTAACTGTTTCAATTGGTATCAGCTATTCCCTTTTGACTACTCATATCATGAATAGCAGACTAACGCGTAATACTATTCGAGCAAGAAGTTATATTCTAACGAGGAAAGTTTTTTCGAAGATTTCGCTCGCTGCCGGAATGGCGATAAGAACTGTCGCTGTGATAAAGAAAGAATTAAAATGTGAAGCTTTGCCCGCTGACTGGATGATTTATAGGCTTCCTTCCGAGTTATAAGGAAGCTTAATGGATAACGGTTGATTGGAGAAAAATTTCTATAGACTGTTGACGATCGAAATAAGTTTTGGGGGATGAGAATCTTTCTCGATGGAAACTACCAAATGCGCATCCAGGTGTCTCCTCGTAAATGCAGACGGTTTACCGCGACGAAACTTCTTTTTATGACCGTGGCCGCGATATTGCCGTGCTAGTTGTCCGCGAACAGTTATGGCAGAAGTCATCGGGAACTTTTACAACGACGAAGTTCCAATTGAAAAGCGTGAAAGGCGAAACGATTCAGCGAAACGTAAGAAACTGTCGCGCATTAAGTTTTACCCGGGGATCTCTTGTGACACATTTTTGCGAGAAAATAAGAATTTATGCGCCCCTTTCAGCATAAAGCCCGGCGGTTTAATAAAAATTTTTCCCTTCAAACGCCGAAAGAGTGTAATGTCAGACTCGGTTCTTCGTCAGCCGTGTAACAATTATAAGATAAAATCCGCGAGCTACAAAGGGAGATTTAAGGTTGTACGAACTTCGCTGAAACTTCAAGAAATGTGATAAAAAGTTGAAGAGATACGTTTTTCGGGAAAATTATATTTGCAGGGAAGTAAGGTTTATACAGAATGTCAAAATTGTTTCATGTACTTCATAACTGAGATAAAAATTTGCAATGTAAGAAATCAAGACGTATTAAATTAATTTTTATTAAATACCTTTAATAGCCTCTGCTAAAAATTGACTATTAATATAATATTTAACAATTTGTTAAGATTGCAACGCTTCCATTCTATGTGAAGGGTATATATAACTTTAATAGCTTCGGCAAAATAACTGCTCGTATGCAATACTTTACGTAACGTCCGGTTGTATGCTCAGCGCTTCACGGAAGCATGTGAACAGATAGAGCAAGAAAGTTTTGCGTATACAAGTGTGTTATCCAACTTCAGTAAAATTTTATTATTATTGTAACGAGAGGTGAGTGTCACGATTATTGAGAAAGTTTGAATGAGATCCAGAATTCCATAAGGAACTTACAAAATATTGTACACACGTTATGTGTATTACTGTAAACGTATCCATATTTATCTTACCTCCATGCTTGTGAAAACTTATATGAAATATCACGAGAGAATTGACACGTTCTTTACTTAACATATTTATATTTATATTATATGAAACACATTATAACTAATAGGATACATGATTTTGTAATGATTAAAGAAAATCATACGACACTTCAACGATGCGATAGATGGCCAACCACATCAACTAGCTCTCGTATCAACTGCTAAAAAACAATACCACAGATATAATATGTGATAGAATACATACGTGTATAATTGAATTGTCTTGACACATCCCATATATCTTTATACATTTACTTATGAATGGGCGCTTTACAATACACGTGTTTGCATTCTTACGTCAACAAGTATTTTCGAAGTTCTATACATGTCATCAGGACACGAAACTTTACCAATATAATCGCGGTTGCGCCTCATTGCATAGCTAACACAATTTCCGGTAGCGCGAAATTTCATAATATATTCACAAGAGTTTTAGCGATAAGCGTTCGAATAGTTTCGTGAGCCACTGCGTGTATATTCTTCCCTTAATTGGCCGAACGCTGGTTATTGTGTTAAAACTCTTGAAATAAAATTTGCACCGATGAAAATTTACCGATTCATTTAGGGAGAGCGCTCGGGAACGAAAGTTTAAGAGACGAACTCGCGAGCTTTTTAATTATTTGCTTGCCTTCGAGAAGTTCTCGGCTCCCGCGTGTCCGCGCATTGCTACAAATGAAAATAGAATAAACGTCAGTGGCTGACAATTTCACTGCGCCTCAGTCCCCGCTTATAAATTTTAAACTTAATTATAGTTTTCAGTCTTCGAATAAAGTTTTATGCGAAACGTGTACATATTATTATATCGGCGCGGTAGCGTGAAAGTTGGAAACTTACTGAAGCATATTGCACATCTCTTCTATCAGACGACGCAAACATCCCTGTCCCCGCTTTTCATTCGAGCAAACATTCTCTGTACTCAACAAACTACAGTTTATTACAGCAACTAATCCTGTAGTACATATCGTCAAAAATATTCGGGCTAACGAAAGCATTTTTGTTTAACAATAGAATTTATACGATAAAAAAAAGGAACCACAATAGCATTTAGAAAAATCTCACGTAGGCATACTTGAAGGAATCGTGTTGCGTTCCCGCAGGATATTTTCTCGCCGATGGCTCGCAATAAAAACATCCACGGGGCGAAGGCATCCCCCAGGGTGTCGACATGCGGCGGGTATCGAGGAGTTTCTTTTCAGGTCGCGTCGCGTTCCCGCGGCGACGACGCGTCGCAACGCCCGACGCACGGCTCCTAGTACACAGTAGTATACACGATGAGCTCTGCTCAGGTTAAAGCGAACTCGTTGTTTACGATACCGAGCACACAATAGGGCGCTGCGTGTTCGCTGCGGGTGGTTATTCTTGGCTCGGAGGAGCGGGCAAAACGTGCTGGAGTTATAGAGTCACCCTGTCACCCGCATAGGTGACTCACCAGGTACATGCTCGCAAGGTTAACGCGACACGCCTTACATTGAACCTCGATTTAGAAAAAAGTTTAGAGCTCATTCTCAGAAAACATTTCTTTACTTTGAGTTATGGTCGCACGTATCTGGCGGGACGTAAGATTAACTTCTTGCGGTCGTACTAGTCAGAATTAATTTTCCTCTTCATAATTTTCTTCTACTTGACTGTTGCTGGATATTACTAATGGCCTCGCTCGTCTCTTCGCTGAAACGATGCCACTACCAGAGTCACTACAGACGTTATTACTTTCTGTATCGGAGTCAGTATTCGAGGAGACAAAATAAAACTCTCTTCATCGCTACCTTCAGTTTCACAGTACATTTCTTTCAGCAACTTTCTTTTTGCCATTTTCGAGTATTGAAAATATTTTAAGAAGCGAAAATGCTTAATTACAGTTAAATACAATTCGTACAATATTATTTAGTATTCTATACGAATATTATGTCGATTTCTTTGCGCACAAAAGGCGACTGACTGGCGGCTTGCATCGAGTGATGGGTAACAGCTTTTGCTTGTACTGGCTTCTGTTACCTCTAATTGATAGGAGCACTGTGTTGGTTCGTGAACGGATTCTTTAAACAAACAGGTTCGTTCAAAAAAAGTGTAAACTGGTACATAGTTGAATAAAGTACTGTCCGTTCCCGACAAGTTGGCCAGTCGAGAACACAGTTCTCACTCTGTGAGAATGAGTGAGAACCTGCTATCATGCGCTACATCGTTATTGGCTAGCAGAGTTCTGCACGGGCCGGCCGCAGAAAAGTATTATATTCGCGTTATCGCAGGCATGGCCAACTGACTTGGTCAAACTCTATGTGTCCTCTATGGATCCTTGCTGTGGTGGCTACATATGACCGTGAGATAAATTCTGATTGATATTCAAAATATGGTATAAAACTTAAATAAGTAGAACGTTAACGAAGTGGTTCGTTGGATGTTGTCGTTGAGACGACAGCAAGAGTGTCAACGGTACAAGAGTAAAACATCTTAATCCTAAAACTACCCTTCGCCAGCATGGCCTCTGGCACTATTTTATGACACTTTACTCGCTATGACAGGCCTGTTTACTTTTACGATACCTGCATCAATAGTATGCAGTTGTCCCTCTTAAACTCTCCCTCCTTTCTAAATTTCTCTCAGGGGAATAAAAATATATATTTTTGTAAATGAATAATATTGATTATTTTGCATGGAATTAAATTATGCATTTAAATAAGGAAATTACGAAGAGTAGAATTTCAAATGTTAGTAAATGCGTGTATATTTCGTAAGTGTTACAAGGGAATTGAAACTAAGTGCAGGCGAAAAGCCAAATGTGGATCGTTATTTGTTATTCACTGATAGATTTACAATGTAGCAATAGATTAAAATCCGTTCTAAAGCCGTGTGATTTATTAGAAGATCATCGCGAAACGAAACAAAATACCAGAACAAAGCTGCGGGAAAAATTTTCCCGATTACGTCGGTAGACTGGGGAGGGAAGTAGTATTTCTGTTTAATTTGTAACTGTCGATTGATCCGAGCGGCGCCGCTCGTTTTGGGCGAACACATTCGTCTTCTTTGAAGGTCCCACAAGGCCCGTGCTGCCTGGAAAACTCTCTTCCAATGTTTCTTGAAAGTTTCGCAGAGAATTCACGAGATCCTCCCGCGCTCGAACTTATTTCAACAGTTACTTCTTCAAGAAATATTATCGGTAAATATGCGAAGAAGACGTTATCGTACATTTGTTATACAGAATTATTATACAGAAAAAATTAAACTTTGCAAACGCTACCAAGCGAAGAACTACAATTTAGTCTAAGAAACTTAGTATCTTGTAAATGTATAAAACTCTGAAATTGTATCTTAGACTGTAATAATATAATATGTACGCGAAGAAACGTGTATAGAGTTAAAGAAAAATGTCTCATTTGATTTCGATTAATAAATGGATTAAAAAGAAATCTTAATATTTTTATTTTCTGAACCTTCACCAAATGTCCAAACTTAGTATTAGAATTTAATTTAAGAACCTATGCATCTTAAATTATATGTAGATCTTTCAAGATATAGCTGATGAATTAATTTTGTATTTGACGATGGTGATTCAGATTAAATCTCGGAAAGTTTTCATGAAAAGTTTTTTGATCAATAAATGGATGAAAACAAATCTTAATACTTTTTATTTTACCTGGGATGGTATCTTTTGCAAAATCTAATCCTTGCAAAAGGTAACAAGCGAAGAACTACTACTTAATGTAAAAATCTCACGATTAATCCTAAAAGTAGTCACCAAATCAATTCAGTAATTTATTATAGAAGTGGTTAAAGTCTGATTATTTTGATTGTATATTCCGGTTTTAATTCTATGAATTCTATTTTAATTTTATCTTAGTTCTATTTTAATTCTATCTACTTTTTCCTACGAGTTTATTGAACATTAGCTACATCCTTTTATCACATTTCTCAACTTTTTAGCAGAGACTTTACCGCTCGTAAAAGCTAAAGTACTTTTATAAAATCATTATCTTACTTAAATATGTACTAACAAGTTAAGACTTCGTCTTTACCGAGGAAATGATTTGAGGATACTTGTAAGGTACAGAAGCCTGTAAATACAGTTAGAAATTCCTGAAACGTTGCTCCCTGCGAATGACAATTAAATATTTGACCAACGGGAGCGTCGACTGATGTTTAACTACAAACTTGATCACTCGAATTCTGTGTGTAATTAACAACTTCTAACAACCGCATCAGCTTTCTAATCAGACTTTGTACGAACAAAACCGTCGTTACCCGTAAGCGATCGATTCGGTTTTCGTCGAGCAACGCCGAGAGTAACTTCCGCTGTAACCGTTAACAACCAGCGACATTTGTAACCGCCCTTCGTTAGCTGTTAATCCATCGTTCATTAAAAATTTTCTTTTTTCAAACAAACAATTTTTTTAACGATATATTCATGCGTTTTTCAAATGTACCACGTTCAATATTTGCGCGCACACGATGATCCAATTAGCGACAAATTCACCAATTTTATGTATCCTTCCCTCATTATTTGTTTGCTATTCATTAAAGAGACGTTGACATTGTTCAATATCCGTGTGCATACACTTGTACTCCACGTAGAGCTTTATATCTGCAGAGTGAAGTTTTATAATCTTTTACGTATAATTTTATTCCTAACAGTGGAAAGTACGTCGTGATTTTTATAATATAATTACAGATTCCAATTTTAAACGTACACTTCTAGAGGATCTGTTTGTCTTAATTAATTTAGTCAAAACAGAATAAGGGTTCGTGGTCAATTAAAACTCTTATCTGTTCTTAAGAACATTGAAAATAAAACAGAATGCTATAAAAACTTCACCTGACACATTGCATTTTATAAGAATTTTTTCGAAAGAGATAATACAAATAATACAAATTAAAGATTTGCATTTGAAACCTGCAGTTTCAAGGAATCTGATTATTTTAACGAATTTTCTGATCTCACGTTTCATCTGATGTATTGTAGTTTATAAAAATTTGTCCAGTATAGAAAATATGATAGTATAACGAGGAATCGAAAATGTTGACAGTTTCATCTAAGCTCTGATATAGATATAGACCAGGCATTCGCAGGTGACGCTCATTCGGCAAATGGTCCATGAAATGTTCGACGTCGCTCGTTTGCCGTGCGGTCATTCTGTTGATTTACAAGTTTACAAAGCCCGATACCCTGCCCAGGCTGCATCTACCGCTGCGCAACGATGAAAATTAAGCAGACACCGGTACGTGTGATACGTTCTAACTTCGCCGGTGTAATAGATTTCGGGATCCCGACAGAATTACGGTGCCCATCAGATATCTTCTGATTTACATCGTACCGTCGGTGAAATAAAATCGCAAAAATACGTTTCCCGTGATCTCTTTTTTAATGTTCGACGTTAACGTGCCGGGTCATTTTCGGAATTTCATTAAAACTCTGATTAATATAATGAAATTATATCGCTGATAATATCGTACAAGTATATATCGTACGAAAATCCGGTATAAATTAATGGTGCTCGAGGAACGATTTCCCTTTTAAATCAGGCAACGCGATAAATTGGGGAGGGTTATGAGTAATTAGCAATTTTCGTTAATTGAATTGTTTCCACGTGATTGTAATCCCAACTCGGCGGGTCGCCCGGATCGTTCTCGAGATTAACTAACGAATGGGTGAAATATAAACGATCGAGTTTTGTTCTTCCTGCTGTACGCCACACGCGTTGGAAATATTAACGTTTCGCCGGGAGATAAAACCGATCGTGATATCTCTCCGCGTAGCTGCATATCAATCGCAGATAGGTAATTTAATTCTCGTGCCGTGAGAATTACTGAAACAACGCGTATCCGCTCTGATTTCTGCTCCTTCCTCCAGGAGTTTATAAACATTGTATAATTTTGTTTTGCGCGCCCTCCGCGCGAAAATAAGCGAGGGAAAAATCAATAAGCGCGTTACCACGGCTCTGCTCGCGCGAGTCACATTTAAATCGTGAAATAGTTCAGCTGGTTGTTTCATTAACCCCCGCTCCATACGTAAAAGCAATTTTATTTAGTTACGTACGATTTACGTTCTACCTTCGTGTACGTATTCACTTTGGTCTCACTACGTGCGCGTTTCCTTGATTTCACAAAATAAAGTAGGAAAATATTACATTCTACAGAACCCGATACGATTCTCATCTTCTCTAGAGGTTGTACGAGTTTTCTTGGAAGAGGGAGAGGGAGAGAGAGAGAGAGAGAGAGAGAGAGAGAGAGAGTCTGATATTACTTGATATTTCGATTACACGAAGCATCCAATAGAATACTTTTCCCGCGAAAGCTTGCAAGCAGGCTTGTAAAATGAGACCTCTGATAGATTCTCCGCTTACCTTTGAACTCAGGCTTACATTTAACAGTAAAATTCAAGACACGATATTCAGAATTGAATAACGTTCATAAAATCAGACCTGAGCCTGACCTTTTTTTTTTTTTTTTTAAATTGAGATTAAGAGAAATCGTAAGAAAAAAATATGACTTTTATATTTTTCAACTTTTTTACCTAGCTTGAAGAATTTAAAAAACAGATTTTTGGTTTTATATGAGATTAGTATAGACCGAAGATTTCAACGCTGGAAGGCTCTAATGAACAAGCTAGCAATTGATCAGATCGTTCTTCCGGAATCACCCTATCGAATTTTATTGATGATGGAAAATGAAAGATGTTCTTGAAGTGAATGGTCTTAGCGATAGTCGGAACGTCTCCGTAACCTCGCTTTCAAGTTAGTCAAAAGCGCGAAGTTGATTAATTCGATGATAATCGAGTCCTAGCAACGCTCGCAGTGCAGTGAGTGTTTGACGTTTAATTTAAGAACATTCGGAGGCGACAGGTAATTTGCGTCGAGCGATCAGATTTTCGACGCGTTATAATTATTAACTTTATCAAAGTTCATGGTTCATTTGCGTATCGGTATTGGCTGATCGTTCGAGTAAGAAGTTAACTGTATCCACGGTCCGTTAAGTTCCTTTAGAACCGACGGTTTTCTGTATTCTTCCGCCGCTCGAACTTTATTCAAACTCTCGTCATATGTCTTTCTTCCATGCCTTTCAAGTAAAATTTCGGCCATAGAAATGTACCCCTAAGAAATTCAGTCTTCCTTGTGAAAAGTGGATGCCCAGTTTCCAAGATTCATTTCACGTAATCTGTAAAAAGTTCTGCTTACTTGCCTCACTGTTTACATGTGTTTCAACAGTTCCAGATATTTCGCACTTTTGCATAATATCTTAGAAATACAAATTATGAAGGTATGCATTGTTTTAAAAAACGAAGGGAAAGCTGCTGAATGAGGGTAACTGATGCAATTTTTAGTGGATACCTCACGAACAGCTGTTTAAAAAATAAGTTTATTCGAATGCAGCCTATCTTTACGAGTGATTCGATAGGACTCGAGCCACTCCGTAGAGTCGTTCGGAATTTTTGAAGGCCTTCTTTAAACGAATGAGAAAAGTACACTATTTCCCTGGATGATAATGAACCAGCCTCTGAATTATTCATTCAGTTCCGTTTATCCCCAGAATGTTGAAGAGGATTCGTTTTAATTAGAAGTTTATAAGAAAAACTTATAATTTCTTTTGAGTTACACATTGCAATTAATTCCTATTTTAATCATCAATATTCACATTATTATTATATATATTATTTTATATTTATTTTATTTTACAAGAATCGAAAATCACAATGAAAAGTTGAATCATATTTCATACTAAAAATCCGAAATTACTTTCTTGCTAACCCAATATTACTTGCCATATTAATTCATCAGATGACTCTTCACCTTTGATGAATTTTTTCGGTTATTACAAAATGTAACACAAATCCTCTTTCGCGTTTTATTCGCGCGACTTTTATCACTTTCATCCTTACATTTTTTTTCCGCTCAATATTCATGCCAGACTCCAAGCATATTGCACGGGACCATCGATATTCGTTCGTGAATATAAGCGAGCATGAAAAATAGACACCGGCCGACCTGTCTTGAACGTATTGTTTACGGAAGACGCAATATGTATTCGTATAATCGATCTCTTGGAAAATTGATTTTCATATAATCGATAGGAACTGAAACCAGCGTTCCGTTACAAATTCGCATTTCGTTACTCGTCATCCGATACCGAGAAATGGGAAAGAGACGAGACCCGAAACCGCTTCGACCCCTGCACGATCCCCATTTCACGGATTTTCTGATTTAATGAAATTCTGAACGATTATGGTCATTCCGTATATTAAAAATAATCTTCATCCCCGCAGATTTTGACTCAACCCTATAGAAATGTTTTCTCTTATTGTTTTCATTTCACAATTTGTGTGGAGTATATTAATTTCATGCTCCACTTGTTCATAATACTGCTTCTGAAAGTTTTATTTATCACTTTCGTAGTAGCAAATACGGGTAATCCAATGATTGCTTTTTTTCCTTCTTTTCTCACTAATTAATTTTTGTTTTTATAGCATTTTTAATATCTAATGCAAGGATCATCGAAACCATCATCTCCGATTTTATTTCACATAAAATATATATATAAATTAATTAATTTAATATAAATACTGAAGCTGTAATAAGATTTTTAATCCTCGAGTGGTAACTCGGGATTACCACGTGCTTTATGAAATAATAATTCCTCCTTATTGATTAAATTTAATTTAATTATCATAAAATTTATATGTATATTAATTAAAAAATTGTCGAAAGAAAGAAGTAAAAGTATCATATAAAGCAAGAATAGAGAACTTATTTAATCAAATGTTCTTCTTTAAAATGCAATAATAAAATCTAAATATAAATCCTATACATTAATTCGTACGTGAAATCATTTTAGGATAGATTCAAAGAAATTTTTGATTAGAGGCGTGGAAAGTGAGAATACGATTCGCGAGTGCAATAACTAACTTTATTAACGTATAACAAATTAACGGTTTAATCCGCGATGCATGAAATCGTGCAAGCGACTGTCACAATCCTTTGATAGATGATAGACGAAGGTATTCAATTGCGACCGGCGATTGCGATCGTCATTGATAACACGCTCTTCCATCCGTGTTGCGTGTACAGAAAATTGTGAATTCCCAACAGATATTCACTAAATGTCTGAAGAAAAAATCCTCGAGTGCAAAGGGTCAATAGCCTATTATCTAATAACTCAAAATTTTCATACTTCATCATAGTTTTTATATAAGGGCTCAAACAACTACAAATGAAAGATAAACCTTTAAAATATCAATAATCGTAAAATTGAAATAAAATGTGATCCGTTACACCGCATTCCCTGCTCGTTCATTAAATTAGTTTGACGCGGCGGCTGGGCATTAGAAAATATCTGTTTTAATTAGACGCAACCGGAAAAGGAAAGATTGCTCCGGTTGACTGGCCGAGCGCTTTCCGGGACTACGAATCAGACACTAAATCACAACGGCCGGAACGTAATAAGTCTTCGGAAGTGGAGATTGGATGAGTCCGGCGCGGTGCACGTTAAATCGATTTTTCCGCAGTCGTGGTTTCTTCATCGCGTCGCGCCGTATTGAAAACTCACGACTGATCCCAATAACAGAACGAGGATATCCTCTGAATTCGCTGACGATTCAACGGTTCTTTATCCCGGAACATGTAGCAACTATGCGGAAAATTTATTCCCATCCTGCCGTCGAAACTCATTCATTCTCGTTGCCCTTTTACCATTACTGGTTACCGCTAATTTCTTCTAACGCAGAGACTTTTTAACTCGAATTCTATTACAGAAAAATCTCGTTTAGAATATATGTCTCATTGTCCATTTGCCATCCGCAAAAGTTGTAATTACTTGAAATGATGTAATCGATTATCACGAATAAATATTATTATTAATATTCTTCACGGTGTATGAAATTAATTTGAAGAAAAAATTGGATAACCTTATTTCAATTTTTACTTTTCTAAATGTTATTAACTACTTTCGTAAGCAACATTCAATCTGGCTTATCGCGAGGTTACAAATATTCGATTCAGAGAACGTTCTACGGTTCGAATTACTATTCCATGCCACTTTAAATATATTTTCTTCTCGATGGTCGTCCCGATGGGTGCTGTTCGTCGTCGCCGCCGTCGCGAGAAAATCTATGCATTTCGCATTGTTAGTTATCGCGGTTTTTCGCATTCAATGAAAACGCGGGCCGCGTTCTATTTTTCCCTACGAATCGATATTCTTTTCATTTAACCAGAACGACCGCGTTTCGTGAGGAAACGAAAACTGATTGTGAGCGTAAGAGGGAAGGAAAACGAACCCAGGAAATTGAAAATGTCCAACCGGTAATGACGCGATTATTTGGTAAAAAACAATTTTTGTGGGGTTTAACCTGCGGTTAATCGAAGTGCGAGGAGAGCTAATAGAATTTCGATGGTATCGCGATCGATGACGGTTATTATTTGAGAGAAGAAAAACATCACGAAGTTGCTAGTAGTCGTGGGATCGAGCCATGATCCCATCGATTCCGACTTCCCCTCTAATTCCGACGCGATTCCGTCGACAAACACTTCTTCAAGAACAATTTTTTGTAACGTCCAGGGGAGCTCTCCCGCATAAATTAAATTACGGCGAATCGAACGGCTTCGCTTTCCGCTGCGAGCATTCTCAATCGAATCCATTACATTATTTTTATTTTTATCGCAAAACGTTTGCACATGCATTATTGGAAAAAGGAAACGGGATTTTGATAGTATTCCCGTTCGACGACCCATCGCGTTAATAATTCGAGCGTCAAACGCCCTGTTCTACTATTATGTAAAAATCCTTTTATATGAAACACGCTCCGCCAATTAACTCGCATAATGAGAGTTTCACTGTACATTTTCGAGTTTACACGAGTAGCGCGTTAGATTGTCCGATGAAAATTTACCGTTGGAATTGCTTCAATTAAATGCAGTCAACAGGAAAAAGGCCTCTTAAACTTTCGCTAATTAATATTCCAATAACGGAGGCCGTTCCTAGAGACAGATCGATCTCGTAGCAGGTGCTGCTTCGGGGAATAATTAACTCTTTGTTACGCTAATTTCCCCGCATTTCAAGTGAATTTAATTATACGAGTGCGTTTGAGAGCTCGTCACATTTTTTCCGAAAGTCGCGGACACTTCATTTTCGGTTAAACATAACCGGCAAAGCCATAACATATTTTTTAATCGTCGCCGTATTGAGAATAGCAGAGTATTATTCATTAATTATAAAAGTTACAATTTTTTAGGAACGTTCATTCTGACCAGATGTATAAAAAATGTATATTTAATAAGAGGCATTTATTTCATATCTTTGAGCTTGATCTCTAAAAAGTTATTTCACTTTAGGACGCATATACTGTGAAAACTATATACTCTCCCACGGTGAGGAAGAATTGTATCAGTCATTATAGTTTCTTTTCTGCTCACGTGGTAAAATATAATATCATAAAAGAGATCCCGGAGAAGTAACACGGCCGACGTCGTAGGTCAGCACGCCAGTTCACCAAGACGGGTTAATGCGTTTCCGCCTGTGTGTCATTCGAAAAGAAGTGGACGCCGGGAAGAAGCGAGAGAAAAGGGAAACGTAAACGTAGCAGAAAGTCTAACTGTGAAGCCCCTGCTTTCTGTTCCCGACGCAACCGGCGCGCGTATTATATGTATACATATGTATGCAGAACGATAGACACCACGTGTGTATAGGAAACCGGCGTGGTCCTGAAACGTTATTAGAGGGAAGAAACAGGTTGGAGGAACGTGATACATGAGCAACACCGCGACCTGCTTGTTGCTGCAACGATGAGATTGGTGGAACACATGCATGTAACGCCTTGCAGCGATCTATTCTATTTTGTTGAAAGAAGGAAATTATATTTATGGTTACGTAATTTTCCGCGAACCTCCCTGCCACGACGTAACCTTAAGTAATACAACGCAATGAACAACGAACATCGTGAGGCTTCGTTCATCCTTGTACAGTATAAATCTGTACTTGGTTCATATCAATCCTAAATTTCAGAGCTCTCA
>SHCU01001272.1:11871-25147 GCA_004307685.1 Ceratina australensis | reverse complement strand
TTTGAATAGAACAATTCATAAGCTGTTGCACACACCAAATCAGGAAAAAATAGATGTAGGAATCGGGCTGGAATGAAACATATTAACTTCAAAGATGATTCCTTTGTTCTCTAATAAAGATGTTTGACGATGATGACGTACTTCCATATTGTCCAGCTTGTGGTGAGCTCAGCGAAATAAAATTCCTGACATTGTGATCGGGAAATGCTTGCAGTATTACTCGAGCCAATAAGCCACCTTGACTGTAACCCACCAAATTTATTCCTTCAGGAAATGCAGCACCTATGGACACGATATCCATACCTATCTCCTTTACTTGTCGCCACATAGGTTCCAAGCTGCTCCAGCCGGCATACCTTGGGATATTATAAACCTCAGTTCCTGGGTGCATCTAAAGATAATGAGCATTTTATATAAGAAGATGATGTTGTGATTGAAACATTCATATGGCCTTTTGTTTCATTGTTTGCATTACTTACTTCTTGGATCCTGTTACTGATCAGCTCCATACTGTCCGCACCGGTGAGGACACCGTGGATGACGACCACGGCGTGATAGCTATCCACGACATTGTTAAAACCAACTAAAAATAAAAAGAAAAAGTTGAAAACTATGTTGTTTACGGTAGCCATCAATGCTTGTAGTAGTGAACTAATGACGCTACTGTCAAGAATGTCAAGAACATCTTATCATGTCCGGCTCAAACCCGCCTTCTATCGAAGCGATGACGTTTCAAGGCAAGTGTGTACAAAACAGGTGTTGCTCCTGTGCGTAGTCGAGATTTTTGATTGGAGCGGTGCTCCTTTTCCCTTATCGCTCTTCTCGTTGCGAGAATCTCTTCTGTAGAAAATAAAGGAATTTCGCTTATCAACAACAAATAATTGCTTAAACGATAATTCCGCCAAAATCTGAAATTGCTTGTCTGCATATTAGTAATTTATTCATTCTTCAAATTCATTTTCTTCAAATTCTATTCATTTACCAAATCTTCAATTTATTTTTTAATAATCAAGCTGGATTGGATTGAAGGTTTCACCACTTTGTGTCAGGGGATTAATCTTAAAAAGTGGAATTCTGGATTATTCTTTATCATGAATGATTGCTCGAAGTCATAATCATTGTCAGGTGATTATGGAAGCATAACAGCCAATGACCAATTGTGATTGATAGATCGAAGTCAACGACAAGGAGATGAATTCAATTGCGTTCCCAAATAATATGTTATAGTTATACGATGCATACGTGATATAGCAGTATATGAATCCCTAATCCTTTCACGGTTGTGTGGAAAGTCGATAGGCACGTGGCATTTCCCTGCTTCCATCATATATCACCGAGTCCTGACATCACCCCATTCGAAACTCACGCCTTAGGTGCCCGCTGCATTGTTCCGACCAGCATCATTCCCGATTGTCAAATGGTTTCGTTTTGCAAGCACCAGCAATTTTCCAAAGAAGTACTATTCAACGTTAATTAAAAACTGAAGAATCTTCGTTACTACCTTTGGTATGTATACTACTTACTTTATATTCAGAATTTCATTCAACATATCTTTACGTTGCTTGCATTGACTCAAGTACACGGAAATGAAGACTAAAATACTATAATATAAAAATTTCTGAGATAAATAGCGAGACGTAAGAAGACTGATTCGAGCGGCAGAGGAACAGATATTTTCCTCTCCCCCAAGAAATTAGAGCGTTGCTACAATTTAACCAGAAGGACTACCTGGGAACGAACCCCGTGCTTACGTATTTCTGATGTCGCGTGCTCTAATCGAGTCGCCAAGAAGCTTTTGAAACTACCAGCGAGTTTCTTTCTCTCGCCAAAGTGAAGACAGGGAACGAGAGAGGAGAGGAAAGACGGGCAATCCAATTCCGCGCTCAAACCCGACCGTCGTGACGGCGGAGGGTAGCGGAAAAACGTAGCCACGCCAGAGAGAGCGCAAGGCGAGGTCTCGAAGCTTTTTTGCGTTTAATCAAGGATATTCGCGGTCGGCTGACTCGCTATTTTAGTCCACCAAGTGTTAACCGAGCTGCGCAACCACCATATCGCTGGAAGTGGATGAAGGAATCTTCGTCCCTTGACCTCGCAGGGACGCTGCTATCCGTCTCCCGTAATTCGACGTTCACTTCCTGTTATTTTTTAACGCCGCGCTTGCTTCGTCTCACGAAACGCGCAATTAAAACGAACGACACAATCGAGATGGTACAAAAACGTTGCGAGCTTATCGTGATTACACGGTATTACGCGGAGACGTGTGATTATTTTACGAAGCACATTGCGTATAGAATTGAAACTTCGCGCGAGAGAAACGGTGCTAGATGCAGTTCCGACTTCTGCGATGATAATTTACGCGCTGCGCGGGTAGCGTTTCAGCTTCCGGTTTTGTCAATTTAAATGTACACAATGAATGAACAGCGGCCGACGTAACATTTGCAAAAATATCCAGAGTCCACCGGTGGTTTGTGTTTTTCATTCTCACGCTGTCTTTATTCGATTAAAAAGGTAAAAGGGATCGGGATAACGCTCGTTTCCCATCGAGAGAAAAAAACAAAATCATAAAACACATTAAGTAGGTACGTGCCTGGAAAAACGTTAGATTTTTATTGCGCCGGTTAATTTTTATGCAACTGTTCTTTTCTCGCTCGTCGAGCGTAGGAATCATGGATCCTGTTCATCCAAGAACCGACTCGTGAGCCTGTTTAAGGCCACCCTCTGGCTCGGTAAGTACAGAGAGGCGGGAGGGAAGACGAAGTGGGTGGTACGGTGTCGGAGGAACGGCCGGGAGATTAGCGTTAATTACAGAGTTGAGCCGTTCCGGGGTTGGGAGCGGGCGCGAGGTATTTGTCACTCGGCACTGCTCTCGACTCCTGTTCCTCGTTCTGAATATTAATAACCCCGCGTCATCCTTCGCACCTCCTCCTCCTCCTCTTCTTCCTCGTTTCACCTCGCGTTCTACGAGATCCGATGAATTGCGCGGCAGACGACGCTACTCATTATGCTGACTGCTTGATTTCATCACCGTCACCGTTACGAAAAATTAATTGTCCCGTGATCGGCAAGAATAAGAGATCGTCCCTACAGATTTCGATCAATTTCTGCCTGGTTCTCATAGATTGTTACATAAATGACAGATGGGATCTTTTCTTACGTTTTTTTTGTTCGTTGCAATATGCGGAGAGCCTGTCCGCTATACATTCGGATCTTGGCGGAGCGTTTTCGAAAAATTGAAGGATGACACCATCAGTTGAATGTTTAGACCCTTCCACGTAGAACGTCGATCAATCGATATCATCCTCTCTCGTCCTTTCTGCGGTTGGTCCCTCGATGGCGGTCCCATTCCCGCGAAAAACGTTCAGATATTCAAAGTCGGGGAATAGTTTATTCATGGCCGGCTCGGAGAACTTAGAAAGATATTGGAAGCGGCCCAGGAGAGGGTAGAGAGATAGAAAAGGAGACGGTAAGGCTGGAAAAACCGCGCGGCCGGGAGCGAGAGAAGCAGGCCGTATAAGAGAAAGAGGAGCGATATTGGTCGGACGGAAGTGTCCCCTCGGGGAAACGAGAAAACGGGAGGAGCGTCTCGTCTCTCCCCCGATCCGATAAAGCGAAAGAGGGACCCCCTTGTGGCACGGCCACCACTCCTACGCGTTGACCCACGTGACAGCGAGCCCGCCAATAAAATTCAAATAAACTCCGCCGTGCATACTAAATTATCACATCTTCCATTACCCGACCGCGTGCCCATCCCCGAACGGCTTCCTCCGGTCCTGGGGAAATTTAGTTTCAGCACCGTGTCGAAATTCCAATATTTTTGAGTTTCGTCCTGCGTGTGTGGTATAAATACATACATCAGCTACGATGCGTTTTAACCTCTGAAAACGATCAAACATTCTTCGTATACAGTAGATTTCAACAAATGATCCGAGGCGTCTAGTTGTAACGATATTAGAAATAAATTCTTCCTTATATCCGTTTGAAATCGATTTTGAAATATTACATATGATTGAATTCAGACGTTGGATGAAGTTATTAAATCCTCGACTGAGTCTTATCATCCGTTACGGTGATAACACGTATCGTTGATCGGTCGTCGATCAGAAATTAATCTGTTTTGTCGGTTTGGTTGACAGAAAACTGAATAAATTTATAACGTCTCGAGGTTTAAGAAAGATTAAAAAGGGTGAACACTCCGATTATGTGAGTAGCGCGTTGCTAACGCGCCATCGCAGCGTCATTAATCCGATGTTGGATACACTCGCTGAGAAAACGGGAGAATGACTCGTCCAGGAGGGTCCAGCGACGCTGATGAAGGGACGACGAGGTCAGGTGGCCTTTCCCAGGAACGCCCCAGATTTCAACATTACTCAAGCAGGATCAACCTGCCAGGAAGAAGGCCATTGTTCGGTTTTCCGCTGCTGAGTTTCCTTCCGCATCGTCGCCGCGCTATCCCTATGGCTCGACCATTCGAATACATGGCACTTTTTGCGTCGAGAACGAACGCGTAAAAAAAAAAGAAATTCGATATACGTTTCTTTTTAAGATTTCTCTTTTTTACATCGAAACATTTTTTCGCAGCAAGCGCGAAATCTTTAAATAAGATTGTATAGGCGTATGGATTGGCGAAATCCAGCGCGACGGAACTCTCCGATCAATCTAATAATTTCCCGGATTTTTTCCCGAGGAGATAAACGCGTTAAAGGCGCACGGAAATTAACCAAACGAAGTTTCCGCCGTGTAAAACAATTAGTAGCTCCACTGTACCCCCATTCTCCCTATCAGCTTGTCTACGCCCCAACTATTAGTATAATCGCTGGAGGCTACGACCCTTAGCTATCCCCGAGCGATTCACTTTAATTCTTAGGAAGTTAGAGGAGGCACCCCTCTACCGATCTGTACGACTTCGTTCGACCTTTGCTGTGCCGTTAGAACAAAGCGTTAAGCTACCGTAAATATATTTAATTATACTATTTTTGTATTCTTTCTCCTTTTATCGACAAATAATTCAATTAATATCTCATTACATCATGTCGATTGCAAACATTTTTTTTTTTACGAAGTAATCAGGCGACGATTTTCCGTAGCGTTTCCTTTTCCGTCACGTCGGGAGTAAATGTACCGTTTCGCTGCGTGTCTAATTGATTTTCACCCCGGAACGGAGGTACGTTACGACCTCGTCGGGGTGTGAATTTCGGACGTCGAATCACCCCTTTGCATTATGGATGCACCTGATTTCACACTTGTTCCTACGCAGCGGCAAACTGTGGCCCCCGTAACGTCTCCATCGATATAAACGGGCCGCAATTTGCCGGCCCATTGTAAACCGCCCCCTTCGGCACGATTCATGGGTAATAAATCTTGGCTTGCCCGGGATCTATGGCGAATTTATGTTTACGAAAGCTGTAGGCGAAGAAAACCGAGAAACGGGGCTACCGTACAATCTGTTGTAACCATCGTTAACCGCCCATATTCACAGATCCCTCTTTTTATTAATATCTCGAACTCAACTTACAAAATTTGTATTACTCACAGACTCATTTCTATTTATATTAGACTGACACTTTTACGTTGAGCAAAATAAGATTGCCTGTTGTTTGTTCAAGTAAAGAGTAAATAAATTAACGCAGATTTAATAAAAGTATAATATATATTATTGTTGCTTCTGAAATTAAGAGCTTAAGTAGTCTAACTTGGATTTGACCTGTAGCTTTTGGGGATCATAGTAATTGTGATACCAGGGATTTGATTTGGCAATTAGATATCGTTTTGAATGTATTGTATCGAGCGGAGATTCGAAATTGGCCGTGTAACACGCGTAATCTATGCCACGTGTCGACAGCCACGAGTGGCATCCGAGGCGTCGCCGTCGCGCAGCCCCACGAATCTGTCCGCTTCGTCTTCGTTCCCACAAAACCCACTCGAATAAACTGGTCGGCTCGTCTGTGCGTTCGTTATTCATCATTCAATAGCAATTTGTCCAGTTACCGAGATTAGAAAGCGACTTGAAAGCGATGCTAATTTGCCTCACCGCTTTCTAATTTCGGATTCACCCTCTCTGACCCCGGCTCGCTTATTGCTCTATATTCCGCTTTTATATTAGCATAACGAAAATCGATTATACCTCTCGCGAGTTGCCCGAATCCAGTACGATAATAAAATACTTTATTAATTATTGAACATATTTTCACATGGTTTATTATTACATACTAACTTAATCGTACACACTCTCATGCTCTCATACGTACAAGTTTACCGCAACTACAAAAATGATGCAAGTGCCCCGAAGTATCCCTGTTCTTTTTTCTACGCATTAGCATTTTTTCTGCACGATTTCTTTGCTTCATCAATTCTTAAGGAAACGGTAATTCGAATCTCTCTCCGGCGAGGCACCGTGTAAGCAGATTCGCAGAAGCGGTAAAAAGGACATTCGTATCGTAACATATGGCTGGCGAAATTGCCTACGGGCTGGTGGTAACAATATTTACAGAAGGCCCAGCTAACCCCCGGTGTTTTGTTAAGACTGCACACCGCAACCCTGGGGGCAAGGGTGTCACTTTACCCCGATAATCCCCCGTAATACTCTTTAGCGATCCGCATCGCGGAGTAATATTAAGTCCCTTACATCCAATTTCTATGGACTTACACCTTCTTCGCGGCGATTAGCATTTTGATTGCGACTCCGCCTCCCGCGGTGTCTTCCTCTTAAGCTTTGCGCATTTCAATTGCTCCTTTCGTGCCGTCTTTACGGCTCCGAAAAGAAGAAAACGAGATGGGAGAGAGGAAAAGTTTAACGCTTTAAATCTATAATATCTACAATTGTATTATTAGTACAAGTAACTGTTTCAGCTTATCGATCAAATATTTCTTTACGTACGAGGCATCATAGTAATTAACGCTATGACGTCCGATGGCTTCACGCTGTTGCCATGCAATAAATAAATAGATGAACGTGTAATACAAAAAAATGATGTACTCTTATTTACATATGTAT
Source organism: Ceratina australensis (assembly GCA_004307685.1). Classification (NCBI taxonomy): domain Eukaryota; kingdom Metazoa; phylum Arthropoda; class Insecta; order Hymenoptera; family Apidae; genus Ceratina; species Ceratina australensis. The sequence continues at coordinate 18,156 of SHCU01001272.1, read as the reverse complement.
ATCCTAAAAATTTCGAGAGAATAGAGGGACAAGATTGAGACATGAGAAATTACAATAAGATTAGTAAACAAGAACCTCGGAGAACCGCCGGTGATAAGCGAAATTATGTAAGTCAGTTCTATCGGCGCGACACGAAAAAATCTAGATTAGACATGCGGACGGCATAGTGTTAAAAAACATCGAATCGCGCGCAACGGCTATACGTATATGTATGCGTACAGTGTGGAGTGTGTGTGCATCGCCGGTCACTATGATCAATGAGTTTTTCGAATGTTACTCGCCGAAACGATTGGGATTTCTGTTCGGTATCGCGAACGAATACCCAGTGGAATCGCGTGTAATCACCATACACGCGGCACACGTGTGTACGAAAATTGGGGTCGCGTACGTACGCGTGACTCCCGCGAAACCCCGAACGCCTAAGGGTGACTCGACGTATTTGCTTTCGAGAAGGGTGGTCCAAACCGGGATCTGGATTAGCGAGATCATAATCAGCCAATCACTGGCACGGTACAGCGAGGTGTCAAATATCAACTCCTACGGGACGTGGATTGATTTCTTTCGCGGATCGGGGGGTTCGTCGCGGAGACAATACAACGGGGTGTACGCTCGTTGACACAAGACTCTAATAGGATCCCGCACCGTTTCGAATAGGTATTGATAGATTAAATTTGCCACGGCACACTCGAGGCTGACACCGTTTGAGAACGAGGAAGTTCAACCTTCTCCAGACGGCGAAGCATTAAGTCTACGGAAGCGGATGTGGAGACAAAGTGGCTCCGCGAGTTGCCGTTATAGCACCGCAATACCAAGCAGGCTGAGAGTTGGTGGGCATAAAGGAAACATTTCTGCAGCTACGAAATCTCTATTCGCAGAAGTCCTACACTCCGGGGTGGAAACACGTGTAATTCGTACAACTAATATGTCAGGGTAGCTGCATCGTGTAAATTGCAGCAAATTGCGAATTTACGTATAAATAGAAAAATTCGTCACTCGCATCTCGCCGCGTGGAATAAATGAAATTCATCCATTTTCTAATCTCTCAATTTAGCGTATGATTCGTACTCGTAAATTTCCAATTAACGCGCGAGACTTCGTCATCCCTTAACGCGAGGGATCCGAATAGGAAGCGTCAGCGACGAACGGTTCTTTACTCGTTTGAACTCGTTCCACGGAGGTGAGACACCATAGCCTCGTCCGGCGCGGAGGAAAGTACGCTTGAGATTTGCTCGCGAAACGTGAATGGGAAGAGGGCGTGGGAAACGGCGAGCGCGGATAGTGTGGTGACTTGCGACCGGTCCCGGTAATTGTCGTAATTGTGCCGAGTGATTCACACATCAGGATCGGCGCGGCCGAGTCCGCCCGTGGTTGCTTGCGTGCTCGCGGCTCGGCGTGTCGCTCATACGGATATTCGCGCACGCACACGCTCGCGGGCAGCGGCGAGCGCGAGCGCATCTGCGCGGGATTTCGGAAACAATTGCCGACAATTCTCGCCACTTGACTCGCGGCCAGCGATTGACGTGAGAATCCGCTTAGACGGCCGTACAAACTCCGCTGCGGAGAGTATGAGGTCATCTTCATTAAATCGTTCTCCGCTTAATGACTGATCTAATTTTTTCTTTCTCTCCTCCCGCTCCTGGCACGGCTGAGCGGGAGAGTTGCACGGTCGCGAAGCAGCGCTGTGCTCACCTTTTTTTTTGTTCACGCGATCTTCCAAGGAACAAGCGCTATCCGCCTTTTCCTTCCCACGTTCCCGCGGTACGGGGTTTATAGCGAAGCTAAATGCTTAACCCCTTCCCTTACGAGCGAATTTCCAAATGTGTGGTCCAAAAACGACAACAAGGTCGGTCGCGCCCGGGGACATAAACAACTTTGCTCAGCGTTCGAAACTGTACAAATCGCAAACTTCCTATGATTTGTATATACACGTGCGCGGTACAATTTAACATTATATTAAAAACCTCCATTTCCTCTTTGTTTGTACCCAACTGATCTAATGTTGCAGCTTTTATTCCGGGAATTTCCATATATTGCCATATTTTTGGCTGGTTCTCGTTTTTTTTCCACACCCACAACTCAGGCGGTTGATAATAGTCAGCATTATCGGATTCATCGCTAATCACCAGTTGGCCAGTAGCTTTTCGTACGACACGTACAATGTCACTACCACTGTCACTACTACTGGCAGCAAAGTCATCACTGTTCTCAATATTAATTTTTCTTTTTGAAGACATTATAATGGGTGATTTTATAATACTTCTTACAAACGATGTAACGTCGAATGCGAATGAGAAGTAACTGAATATCGCGTCTCTGGAATGTCTCTGCCTTACCAAGTTTCTGAAATGTTTTATTTATGTGTCGCTCGGTAGACTTACGACGACTCTGAGGCGTCTTATCCGTGTTTGGGCCGATAACCTTGCGACGCCTCTGAGGCGTCATTGTAAGCTAAGGGGTTAATCACCGTGTCCTTGGAAATACCGCGAAAAATACGACGGCCACTGGCTGTGCGCTGGTACCTTTTCAAGAATATCGATTTCTGGGCCACACCTTTGTAGGGCACATTTCCATTCATCAGATGCGCGTGAAAAACGGGTTAGAATTAACGAGCGAGTTCGCGTTTGGCATGTTTCATCCCCGCGAATATCGAGGCGCCCGTTTACGCGACGGTTGCATACATATTGCGGCACCGTGAAATACACGCATGTGACTACACAACGTATACCGGGGGCCGCCGCCGCCGCCGCCGCTGCCGGTGTGTAGCTCGAGCTAGGACGGCTCGTAAGAGGGTTGATAAGGCTATCGCGCGCATCGCCCCGCCGCGTTTAGCATACATTTGAATAATGGGCAGGCCGGTAATCCTTTAAACCGTTGGGCCCTCATCCCGTAACTAGGTATCCTTTCATCTCTCTGGCTCGGAGCTCGTCCGAGGCCAACCATCCTCCTTCCTTCCCAACCACCCGCACACGGAACGCTCGCTCACGTTCGCTTCCCTCCAGGCTGACTGCCGGGGTTCGTCCTCTATTTCTCTCTTTCTCCTCGGCCGCCGTTTAAAGATATTTCGTTAAAATAACAGTCTCGGCTCGACCGAGTGTCTGCCCTCTCCACCGAGCTCGCGGCGGCCACCCTTATACAGACCGATGGCCGTGGCAAAAAGGGGGTGGCATTTGCAATGCAGAGGTTAAATGGCTGCGGGGGTCGGTCCAGGGCGGAAACGGGGATGGAAGAGGGGTTAGCACGGCAGCCACTGCACAGACTCGATTGGTTTTTTACTCGCCTCTCTGTCTTCCTCGTTCCTTGGCCTCGGGTAACCGTTATACCTTCTCCTTCGGGCACGGTTGCTCCTCTTCTTCGTCGTCCTGGATTTTCTCCTCTCTTTCATTCTCCGCCACCTCCTTTTTCCGTTTCATCGCAGCCAAGCTTTTCGCGAAACCCGGGGCACAGATGCGGGGGGGCGGGGGGAGTTTTGCGGGAACCGGAAAAAAGGAAACGAGCGTGGACGCGGCGGAACAGAGAGAATATTACCTGGGGAGCGAACGGGGCACACGCCGGGAGGTGGGCGAGATTAAACATTTATTTAAATGGCAGCCTCTTCGCAGCGCGACCGGCACGCATACCTCTACCACGTCAAGTACCTACGCGCATTTAATATATGTTCTTTCCCTCGTGTACGTTCCTCGGCTGTGTCGCGGCCGTACGCGTGGGTGCGCGCCGTGTACGTGCACGGGACGACCGGAACGCGGCGAAGTGTGGAAAAATACAATAACAGAGGGTGAATCGTGCAGGTGGACGATTCGCGGGTATCACGCGTGTCTGCGCGTTCAGGGACCGGTGCGTGGCGGAGCGAGTGGTAGTGGTGGTGGATATTACGACTACGCGCCGCTGGAAGATTAGTCTGGTGGTTTTCAATCCCATTTTCATCGCGTTTCTACTACCCTTTCCGCGGCGGAACGATATCGTTGAAGCTTCATCGAGCCCCCGTGATCGTCCACGCGCGCAAATGGTTCGAGGATAAATCAAGGTGAACACGAATACGCGTGGGCTGCTCTTCCAATCTTCGTTGAAAGAACAAATGATTCGTCGCTTTTTAATTAATTCATCAGTCCAGAATATTCGACCATGCAGATTTAACAGTTATGTTTTTTTTTTTTTTTTTTAAATGTACATCTGTGTATTTGAAGTAGTATTATTTTAAACGATCAGATTATATGTTATTTACATGGCAGTAACAATTTCGGGTGCGTTCACGTCGCTCGGACGATGGTACGATTAGGTTGGCAGTCACGTTGCCTGTTTCTCAAGTTAGATTGGATTTCGTTAGGCGCACATTGGATTTAATGCACGCCAGAAGAATGAGGCCTTTCGATTGAGCTGAACAATCTCTGTCGACCCCGCTGAACTCACAACGATTGATACTTGTGCCGATACATTTGTTGAAGTAGGTCGGGCAATGACCAACGGACAGATATTTGGCATCTCGCAATCACGATACACGTTGTGCCACTACTATATACGTACGTATGTATGTACGTATATCGTATTATCGAACCAGCGCAACGACTCCACAATGGAACGCTACGCATAAATCTTTATTGCCATCATCGCGTTGCACTAACTCTAACTCGTATCTAGCAAGGAGATAGCATTATAAATTCTTGAATTTCAGTAAAGTAAAAAGTGCGTAGACAGTTTCGAAAATCATGCCGTAATATCACGATATCGGTGTTAATTCTGTTAATTAATCGTGGAAGAAATTGTGCCAGTGTAATATCGACCAGGTAGAAATCACACAAATCCAGGGTCAGTAAGGTTACGTCATTGCTTAATTAGCCTGGCCGGTTATGCACAATCAGATTTTAAACAATTAGCCGGGGCGCGTGGGCGTGTACCGAGTTCCTCCTGGGAACGGTCGCACCCATCGTCGTGTTCGTGTCCCGCGAGACGAGCGTGACTTTCCACGTGCTCGCATGTACCACGTGCCTCGTCCTTCGTTTACGTTACACCCGACAGCGGAGTCTCCAAAGGTCCCGTACGTATGTACGTACGCGGAACAAATATCCTCGGACGAACTGCCTGCGAACACGCCACCGCCGTTGCTGCAATTCGATTCAATTCCACCGGTATCGCCATCTCTTTCTCCCCGCCGTACTTTTTTTCACCCGGTCTTTATCTCCGGCCTGTACGATCCAGTTACTCCCCGGAGAACGATAGATCCTCGGTTGACTTTGCTCGGGGTGGTTCCTCTCTCGACTCCACTGTTCGTCTCGCTTCTTGTTTTTACGCGGCCTGATGAGGGGTTGCGATCGTTCCGAATAGAATTTCAACTTCTTTCAAATTCTCATCGATCACGTTCCGTTCTCTATTCGAAATCGTACCCCCGCTGCGCTGTTTAATCAAATTATTCATAACGTCAAACGTCGAAGAAAAACGATAAATGTTTAGAGCCGCGTAAACTTCGCGTCGATAATCCAATTGCGTGTCCAGGTTCGTTTGCACGCAGCAGTACCCACTTGTACCTGTCCGGTTTGCCGCGGGTTTTCGTTTCACCCCGGCCGCTATCATCAATCCTTTCGGCAACAGAATTCGAGGAAGCTGCGTCTATATCCGGCAGCCTGTGTTCACCACAGCCGCCCGGGTCCCCCGTGTCTCGTTCATCCTGGTCAGTTAATAACCGTGGTTTGGATCCTCGGTTCGCTAACGTTGCTGACCACTGTTGCTGACCATAGTGTCTGGTCGGGTTTTCCGGCGAAATTATGGAAACACGCCGTTATACGATGCGGCCTGGCCGATGATAACGCGGCTCGTTCCTCGTTTTAATTAAGCCTCCGTTCCATACGCCCTCCCTACGCCCGACCCCCGCTGCTCACCAAGATAACGCGTTGATTCTCCGCGCGGAAGGGTACACGAAAACCTGTGGGAAGCACGCGGAGATGAATCCTTTTCAGTGTCTTCCCGGCGAACCGCAACCCGCCCGAAGATAGATATATTTTGGTTTTTCCTCGCGGTGCTTCGCTTTTTCCTCGACGCTCGTTATTCAGTCGAATTGCTTCCGGCATTCGCGGAATTGAAGCACGAGCTTTTTACATGATACCGGTGGACGTACGACGCGGTCAGCTCTGGATTTTCCACTAGCTTCGTTTAATTAAGCTCTGTCCAAACCCGTGGAAACGAGATACCACACGGACCAGGTTGGCCCTAATGAAATTTCAAGTTTCGATAAATTAAATGAACTTTTCCGCAGACTTCGTCTCAACGAAATTTGATGTTCAGAAAGGATAGGTGGAT
>SHCU01001271.1:0-23999 GCA_004307685.1 Ceratina australensis | reverse complement strand
GTTGTTAAAGCGAGATCGTTCCCTTTGAAAATGAGGACAATGAGTACCACAAAGTAAGAGTCGACAGTTGAGAAAAGGAGTCGCATTTTACAAAGCAGAACGTGATGTTCTTTTCTTGGAAGATCAGACGCATCGACTGTAATTTTATTTTCTATTGTCTTCTGGTATTATCATATAACAAATTCTGCCTTTCGAAGATGCAGTCATATTTAGAGTTTAAAATAAAACAAATTTATTTGTTGTAACAATGATACGCGTTATAAGTTTGTATGAAACTCGAGAACGTCTACTGAAGTTCTCGCAGCGTTGAAAACCATCGGCTACAGTCTAGTCACCTGGTGCTCGAAGCTAATGGCATGTCCACGAGTGTCGGCGTGTTTTAAAGCCTGACTGAAAGTACCCTCTAAAAGCTAGACTATTTTCTCCTTTCATCTCTGATTTCAGACTTTATTATCTTCGGGCACAAAACGCGTACCGAAACAGTGAATAATTATCGTTGCAGTGTCTTCAAATCCCGATAAAAAGAACTTTATTATTTAAGTGAAATCGATTCCTTTCGAAGGTACACTTTCATATATTATTTCTATTTCCGATTCATGAGAGTTGTAAAAATATTATTCACCATCGATTGCGCTAGACTGTTTCTTCAAGGGGGAAGCTTTTACCTGACATGACAGACTCGGAGATGTTTTCCCGTTCATGTTCCCATTGAAATTTCGATCACGAACAGGCTGGAAGATATACTTTCGTGTTTCGCCGCGGCAGCGGAACGAAGGTTCGCGGAAGCTTGAAGATGGCTGTCGCGTTACGTGACGAGGATTTCTCGAAATCCAGATGAACCCCGCGATTGCCCGAGCGAATTCCGCATAGATAGAAGAGTGAACTTCGACTTTGTTAGATCCCGCAAATAACCAGCTGCGAAGATATTACGTCAACCCCGTGAATTATTCTAGCGTGACAGTGGATTAGCGTTAAATTGGCGCGACGCGACGTTCTGGAAACCAGCGTGTATGTCGGCGTTGATCGAGCCAAGGTTCTTAACCCTCTCCGTGCAATTAGTGCCCACCGGTTTCATCGGCCGACGATTTACAGCCGATTGTTCCTCCTTTAACGAAACTCGTTGTTGTCCCGAACCTCTATAGAGAATTAAGCAAATAACAAGACTGTTACGAGTTTCGTAAGAATGTGAGAACGTCGAGAGTATCGATGCGCGCATCCGCTTTATTAATTGGCAATTGTTACCGAGAATAAGTTGAGATCGCCACGTGATAAACGATCAGAGGGAAAGATAAAATTAATTTTCTTCGATATTTAACGTTTTAGGATTTCCACTTTATTTTTATCAGATACATCTGTATCATATTTCTCGATGTATATACTTTATGTACGTGGAATTTAATCTGATTATCGAATTTTTCTTCAGAAGGCCGGGAAACGCCATTATCACCGCCACCACCGTCGAGCTCCTCCGTTCAGACATCCCCTCGCGGATTGGGTTACACTTGCGGTCCCATAGATGGGTCCTTGTACGCTGTGGTACACCAGGGTGCTGCCGGTGGTGCCCGTGGCTCACCATTGACAGTTTCCATGGATAGCGGGATCAGCAGTGCTCCACCGCAGCGTCCTAGTCCGCCGGAACCGGAGCCGGAGAATCAGGCTCATGGTGATCTCGACAAGCTTCTCCATGATATGATGCTCACCGTCGAGGTAATTGTTTCATCAATAAACCGATACTATTGTTAAATCAACAAGCCGGGGAGACCCGATGGTCATATCATTTGTCTTGTCCAGTTTCCTAATTGAATCACAATTGAGTAATTAGAGACCATTAATCTTGATCGACTTTCCATAGCTGGATTAGTATTAATTGATAAAGTAACGATTCTCTATTAAGTTCATGGCTTCCGTAACAGTACCAAACCTGATAGGATTTCTCATAGCATTTTCACGTTTTACACATATGCTTCATTATAATTTGAAAGAAAAAACATCATATGTTTCTCTGAATATTATTTTTGAAATACTTTATAAGACTCATCCTGTACAATATATGTCATAAACTTGTAATATAAAATAATATAACATGTAATATTTTCGTTGTTCGCGAGAGCAGTCGATGCCAGATCCTCCATCAGGGGATTACAGAACAGACAGGAACGAGAAGATGTACTTCCAAGAGAACCGAAGCTACAGCAGCCACGCCAGCAGTCATTCACCGTCGACTTACTCCACATTGAAGGATTCGTACAGGGGCTATGGCGCCGGGAAGGAGTCCAGTCCTCCATACAATTCCAGCAGCAGTTACAGCACGTTGAAGAACGAATATCGCGACCCGGTGAAAATCGAGCACCGGAGGGAAGAATACGAGTACCGCGTGTCGCCGGACCGAAAGATATCCGAGTCGTCCGAGTCGTACAGAAAGCACACGGAATCGTTCTCGCCGCCTGGCAATATCGATTACATCGACGAGGACATCCCGTATCACGCCAGGCAAACGAGTCAACCGTTCTCGTACGGCGCCACGTCGGACATGATCAAACACCAAAAACTCTCGTCGCCCTCTCTGGTCAGGAAAGCCTCTGTACGTGGCACCGCGCCTGTGGTGGATTTCGAGGACATTCTCGGGGAAAATTCGAGGAGACCCATCAGTCCTTTGAGTCCGAACACGCCCGACCCACCGCCGGAGTTCGCGAACGGACCTGTGAAAACCAGCTCAGACCACGCGGATGGGTAAGCGACTTTTTTTTAGTCTTCTAACATTTCCATTATTTTATTACGGAACGAATTTTTAATTCGTGGACATAGTATTCTCTTCTACCGTATGAATATTCTCGCGGACTCTGATTACGGAGTACCCTTTTTTTGGCACCGTTCCCGACGTTAACGCGAGCCCGTCTGCGTATCACAAATCCCATAATTAAATGCGCGGCCCGTCTCTAATAATACGCCGAGGGACGCAGCCCGGCGAAAAGCGTTTCGTCATGCTCGATTGTGAAACGGGAAAGACGAGGAGAGAAAGAGAGATTAGGCAGTTTTCACGGAGCCTGACGTGGAAATCGTGAGGGCAAGTAGGCCGTTTCTCTGGCAGAGCTTCCAGACGAGCGACACCGAGGCGTGTCGTAACGCGTCCTCCGAATCGGGCGCCGCAAAAGAGAATCCCGAACGGGTGCGTCGCGCTGTGTAAATGGATAAAAAGACGAGGACAGGGATCGTCGTTGGGACAATTAATAAATTGTCTACCCATAGGCGGCTGCGATTGCGAGGCTGCTGTTGCGGGTCATCGTATTTCTGCCAGGAATGGTGAACGCGGTCGTCGCGTCGCGTCGTGAGTCATTGTCGCTCGCCCGGAGCTAGTGGAAAGAGAAAAGTCAGTAGATGCGGACGGTACTAGGACAGCCGCGCCGTATCGTGTTATGAAATACGAGTTTCGCGGTCGGAGGATGGATACCGCGAGCAACGACCGGCTTAATTCATCATTCTAGAATGTCGTACGTGTCTTAGGAATAAATTGATGGCCAGCGTTGATACTCAATCCCTTCTTTTACTCAAATTTATTTACACTCGATATTCATCAGGATGCAGAATTACAGTCTTGCACTTTAAGCACTTTTAAGGTAGACCGCACGTGAAGTAAAGCATTGCAGATATATCTAAAACTTCGAGGAATCGATGTTTAGGTATAATTACGTGATCCTGTGAAATTACAAGTCAAGTAGTCGAGCAAAAATGCGAGAACAGATTGTTTGATGTTGGAATATTTTAGCACGGTTTCTTACACGAGACTGATGAATGGTTACCGGAAATCGATTTTTATTATACTATGATTGCATGCAGTAATATAAAATGAGGTCGTGAAAATTGAATTTTCATTCTTAACATTGATCACATAGAATGCCTGTGTTGCTAATAATATACTAGAATAATGAAGTTGCAAAGAACTAAAAATATGTGTTTTCCTCAACAGTTATGTTCCATTGCATTTTAATTTATTTAAGAATTTCCGACCATCTGACTTAAAACGTAATCTACAATTTCGTTATCAACCTTTTAATAAAAATACTTTGATAGTATACTGCAAAATAAGGAACTTCTATTTTTAAATTGAATTTTGTCAAGACGCGTTCTGGCGGCTGGGTTCGTCGAACCGTATAATAGACACTGTAAAATTGCTTGTTTCGTTTTGCGTATCGGGATGTTCGCTGAAGGGCTTCGAGCAAATAAACGTTCCTTCTGGCTCGGGTACGAAACCGCGAGTTTCGCCCGGATATTTATGAAGAACCACGATCCGCTAGGTTGGAGAAACAGGCGACGTTTATGGTCGAGGAGCTCGACAGACGTTTGGCAGGTCTGCTTTCTCAGCCGCAAAGAACTTCTCCTTTCGGGGCTTCACCGTTTGTTCCTTGTCTCTCGATCCTGGTTCACTGCTTCCACCGCGTTGCGTAGCTGTTCGAATTCCTTTTACGGTAAACCGTGTATTTTGAAACAATCTACGGGTATACTGGAAACAATCTTTACTACATGGTGTATTAATAGTCACGAAATCTCCTTATTAAATTTACCATTTACCCAGGTATTCAGATTTTTCTATACATTAGATCCCGAGAAACAGCAACTTCAAAAAATCGTAAAAATTTACAGGGGTACCCCTTCAAAATTTCGGGAACATTGAAAGTTGGCCGATCGGGTTGAAAGTATGCTCAGATATTCTACTCATATAGTAGTAGAATTACCCAAGATTACAGAATAATCTATATTCGGAATGCAAATGGATTAATATAATAATAATTATACTCGTGTCAAAATCGACTCGTCAAGGTTTTATTTTAATCATGTATAAAAAGTATGGAATTTAAAGAATCTCATGGGCGATCCAGCGTAAGGTTCACGCGTGTGAAAAACGGAGAAGTAAACTTCCTATTTCTGGGGCTCCCACCGCCCTCTGACATAATTATAAATATAGAACGGGCGAGACGCGGTAAATCGACCGCCACGAGGTTCAACCCTCTTCTGGCGCGCGTTTCCATTTCTCGGCTCGCGCTTTGTTTTCCATGCCTCTGCAACTGCATTTTCTTTTCCTCTGGCAATTTTTCCATCGCCGCCGGAACTTCGCCGGCGAAAACCGGAGCACTCGGATACGGAAGTCATTCGAACTGGAAGCAAAAGCACAAAAGCCGGCCCACCGTGAAGCCGTCGTACAATTCTCCTTGACGAGCTCGCGTTTCCGTCGTCCTTTCCCGGATGATTCTAAACGAGCCTGTTCCCATCGCCCCAGCCACGCTATTATTTCGAGGAAAATCTGCTCGCCCAAAAAAATGTTTGATCAAAAAGCTATCGTCGTACTTCAGCGATTTCATTGACTAATTGTTTCTCAAGGAGCTATGAGATCGAATGTTGCAGTCGCGCTTGACTAGTATAGTAGTTGACTTAGCAGCGCTGTACTTATAATACAACTAAACGTATTGTCCGCCTATAAATCTTCACACAGATACGTGCTCTACGATACATATTATCATTGCGCTATTATCAAATGTACGAAATGCTATGCAGACAACTAGGGAAAAAGTCAATTTTACGAACGTGCGAAGTTGAACTGAATCTTTTGTATGTATGTATATTCTCATTATTAATTCTTAAGTATCCCATACACCCTTGAGGACCATTCTGGCTTTCAAACCTCTCTCCGATTATCGAGTGTAAAATACTAGAACAAATTTTACGTTAATATAATACCCAATGCACGTGAAATAATAAGAAAGTTTATGTGATACAATTAAATCCTTTCACGCAATAAATCTTATGAGATAGTGAAACAAGAATGCACCTTATCTATTGGACAAAGTATCATAAGCGATACGATAAATACCAGTCGTTTGGAAAGAATTATGGCAAAGCAACGTGACTTTTTATTATTCGCGTATGTTACCCGACAGAACGAGGTAGCGTCCAGTTGTTAATTCGAAACGGACCAACAGAATGGTTTGTCCTCGTAAATTCGTACAGTTACCTCTTTTTTGCTCCCTAGGTGAATAAAAAAAAGTATTTTAATTTCACTCTCCTTCGCTCCTTGCACGTTCCATTGCATCGTTGCAGGGATAAATTCCTCGCGCTCACGCATGCATGTGCAATTACTGCTGCAATGCTTCACAGATTTCTCGCGTCCAGTGTAATCAGTGATTTATGCCGCGGATTTTTCAGGTGCAGACTGCGAATTTTAACGGAATTTCAATAAATTCAAGATAATTCTTTGTGCATTCGGTAAATGGACGTCTCAGATATTAAACGCTCCAACCTTGTCACTCGCGTTGAAACGGACGAACGTTGGTCGTTTCAAGCTCATTACTTTCTGAAAAGGTCAATCTTCTATGACGCGGCTAGCTGAAAGCTGAGATACATCCCATTTACGTCTCTTTAGCCAACACAAATTTCAAATCGTTTGATCTCACAGTAAATTAAGTTCTCGTCCAAACTCTGCTCGCGTTTGTACACCGTAATGGCATAAAAGCCTCGTCATCGGAGCAGTCGTTCATCGTTTAATTCGTGCCTCTATTAACGTCATCCAGTTTCCACAAACGCATTCTTTCTATCAAATAATTCGTGAAACCACCAGTGGAATTCCCGGGTGGTTTCAAGCGGACAATTTTATTTGCCAGTTCAATTGTCAAGCATCCGTGACAATCAGCCGACGCGAGGTACCGCCGTTACAGAGAGGATATCAAATTACGTCTCTACCACAGATCAAAGATAATACAGATTTCTGTAAAAAATAAACATTTTGCTTAAAAATTATTATTGTATTTAAATTAAATTTTCTTGAATTTTTTTACGAGATATCCTGAATTACTTCGCCCGGTTTATTACAGTGTACTATCGATAATTGTTAAGAATTCTTATGAGCTTGGGGCATAAATTTCGTTGGTCATAAACAGAAAGGAGAGATAAGAGAAATAGTCGGCCGATTTGTGGTGCCGGTCCATTTATTACAGGCAGCGAAACGCAGACTGAAATCGATGGCCCGGAGCGACCTCATCGATCAGGATGCAATTATCCAGGATCTATCTTGGTAGGAGGTCCTGATTCTAGCTTTCTTCCGACTCTGAACCCGGCTTGACGTGGCCTGTTCTAACGAGGCTTTGTTACACGATTCGCGCGTCTCGTGTTCCGCCGAGAAAGTAGCTTCTCGTGTTTTCGTCCTTTGCTCGCGGGTAACTCGAGCCAGGGTGAAGGCGTTAGGCGAGGAAAGCGAGGAATCACGATTTACAGAATGAAAACAGCTGCTCCCCGGCAACTTAGATGTTAATCTCTGACAGGTGACGGAGGATCCTTAGCGACCTTGCGCTTCTCTCCCTCTTACGTTCTAAAAGAATCACATCAATATTATACTTAAATTCCAGATCCAATTATTATTAATTAAGACAATTTCTTAATTTCTCATACATTATTCACTTTTTATCCTATTCATAAAAATGAGTAACTCATATTATCTATGCAGAAGCTGTTCAACTACTCATTGATAAACTTTCTCATAAACGGCTGTTATCGTTCAGATTTGAACGAGGGTTGATAATGCAATTGATAAAGTTCCCACGCAAAGTAGCAAAGTTTTCATATGGCTGTTCCACTGTTGATAGGCTATCATGGCTGAGGCAGCAGCAACTGAAGCTTGCCGCGAGGAGGGACGAAAGAAGCCCGGGGAAAATTTGGCGGCAAGAGACCGGAAATCGTGTGATCGGTGAACTAAGAAGCTTGCAAAGGGGAAGACTCAGGCAAGATGGTTACGCGAGCGATTCGGCCGTTCTCGACGACGACGATGATACCTGGGCTATCAATTCTAATTCTGGACAGGTAAGAAATAAGCTCTATTGGTAATTTATGACACTTGTTGCTCGTACTTACAGGAACTACAGAAATACAGTATGTCATTGATCTTCGAAAACATATATAATTTATTAAAGATGTATTTCTTTTTAAAGTATTTATTAAATAATTTTATTTATGAATTGATCATATTTTATCAGATGCAATCGAGGCCGGTCCCGTACACGTCCGCGCCTGCCAGTCCTCTGCTTCCGCAACGATCCAGCAGCCGGAAGTACAACGGTACCGTCGGCACTGGTACCTTGGGCAGACCTCGAGCGGAGAGCGTAAACGAGCGTCCCTTCATGTCCATGAAACGGGCTTACGAGTATCGCAAATACAACGATAGCCAGGTAAAAAAGGAAGTATATGTAAAATAGTTGAAGACTAAAAAGTCAGCGTAACCTAGTTTGCTGTAGCAGTGCACACAAACGGGTTGAAATCGGTCGTAGATAACGGGGCGGCGGTTTTAAAATCCTTGAAGCTACGGTATAATTATTTTATTTATTCATCGCGCAAGACACCGTGTTATATAATAAATATTTGTTAACATCGCTGATAAAATCGTAGAAAGAAATTTCTCAGAGCATAACTGAACTACGTGCTTCAGATAATTATTGGCAACGAGGATAATAAATTTGAGAAGGCGGTACGATCGATTTCCGCCTTTACGCGAATGAAACGGCGGCAGCACGAACGCTACAATTTAGACCCCCATAGATAGTGATTGTAAAAGCAGTTCATTCTGCGGCGCAGTGTTTTATGGTTATGCCCCACAGTTAGATCTTAAGCAGCAAGTGAACGGACACCCGTGCACCATAGATTGCGCAAAAATATTGCATCCTTTCTTTCGCCCACCTTTTTGACAAGTTATTGCGCAAGCCATTACACGCTTTAATAAACGATACGATTGGAAATGAATACTGTACCGTTACGATAACGTAAATTAAATAAGATGTTCCATTACAAGTTCTCTCGAAGCCGGTTACTGCAATGCCAATAAGAATTCATATATATCCATTCTTTATTTGACTCGATTCTGTAATTGGACCTCCGTACTCGCGGATGTAGATGTACATTATCATAGGATCATCGCAACTAAGTATTAATACAATTAACTCACTAATTGAGAGCCGTGATAATCTGTATCGCTGATAGAGAGATAGGCCATGTAAACACGCCGGCATATAAAGGATTAAAATATCCCTGTGGCATGAAGCGCTTGGCTTGCTTTTCAGAGCCCTCCGACATCCCCTCGCTCAGGCTTAGCAAGCACGCAACCCTTAGGATTAGCAATGCAGCAGCAAGCAGCATTCGTAAACACGGACAAACCTCAGCCGCCGCGGCCGGAATCGCGTAGCGATAGTTTCGCCCGCGCCGATGCTTTATTACGCGAGCATCGGCAGCAGCAGCAGCAGCAGCAACTGGCGGGCAGCAACGCGGTCGTTAATTACGCGGAGCCAAAACAGGCCCTGGGCCAAGATTTCACGGGTCAGCAAACGCGGAATCGACTCGTGACTTATCAGACTCTGAGTAGAACGACGATGGCCAGCAACGACAGGAGCACCGATCACGTCGACGGGGGATTGCTGACCGTGGTCGATCAGCAATCGAGTCCGCAGACGAATACGGACCCTCTCGTGAGCCTCATTCAAACACTGGCTGAAATATCACCCGTTTGCTCGCAATCCGTGACTAACAAGACAAACATGAACGATCATCATCCGAACGTGAACGCAGCGACTACGACGACTGCGAGCAACAACGTTGCTAACGCCATCACTAATTGTTCCCCTAACCAGTCGCCCAAAGCATGGCAGAATTGCACACAGGTTTGTCCAGCTTACACCTGCCGAGACTACTTACGTGTATCACGATCGCACTTTACCATTTCTGTGTTGCCAGTACCGTTGAAGCATCGGAGAGATTTCGATTAAAAATATAAAGAAATACAAGCATAAAATTTTTGATTGAATATACATATATTGACTGTGTTACGGATCAGAAATCTCTCTGAATATTCTTCCTGTATATTTCTATGATTAAGATTGCACATTTAGATCGTGCTTGATACACCTCGCTTGACTAGAAACGCGCAACATTTTTCTTTATTAAAAGTTTGACTCGAAAATTATGCACGCGATGAAAAAAAAATTGCAGTCGCACAATGACTCGGCATCATCGTGGCCCGAGAGGAGCGTCAGTCCTGGGAGCGCAGTGGTCAGCGGCGCGTCGAGGCCGCAAACGCCGGCGTTCCCGGTGCATCCTCGAACGCCGTACGTGAATAATTCCTCGCCGACGGTCACGTTCGCTGCCGATCGTTCCTACAGCACGTCGAACACCAGTTACAACGTGAATAATAACAACAACATACACAACATCGAAACGGCGGGAAACAACAATAACAACGTCGGGAATTATGCCAACGAACGAACGATCTATATCGAGGAACGAAGAGAAGTCTCGAAGGAGACGGGACTTCCACCCAAGAGTCCGACAACACAGAGGTAGGCCAGTTATCTGATTATTAAAATTAATAGTAACACGTTTTCTCACCACCTAGTTAATACAAGTAACGTTTGACTCCCGAAGAGCTTGTGATAAAATCATTGCTAAGAAATTTTGAGAAAGTATTCGAGCCCACCGTGTACCATGATTTTTACCCCGACTAGTGCTAATGAATTTAGTTTCAAGTTGATTGGAGATTTTTCTGATCGGTTGAAATCAGAATTATTTCAGTTGGATATTTGTTTTTCTCATCGGACATTGCTGATAGAGCAATGATTATGACGCAGAATGATATTCGTGATTTTAGACGCTTGAGTTTTCCGGCAAGCGGGTCACTTAAACAAACGCATAACAAACGATGGCCGCTCACTAACCAATCGGCGTCGTTCGACTATAGGTAATATATTATTTGAGAGCACTGGCAAGTGATGAATTCACGTTTTTGAACGATGATTTCGCAGATGCGCTGTGAATGTTTAATGTCGTGCCTCTAACTTCGTTGCAACCGCATCGTGACGGAATTATAAATAAGCGCGAATCGATACGTTGCTCGCGGTGGCATTTGTAAAATTAATTGGATTTCGATCGATGCAGTTGCAACCGTTTTGCAGATCGATATATTGACGAAAAGAAAGCGGAAGAATTGAAGTCACGCATAACTCGTCTGTTTGCACCTGTCGAACTAACAAAAGCTCGAGCTTCTTGCATCGTGAATCACCTTAAAACCATAGATATTATCATGAAATGAACATCATCGAAATAAAAAAAAGAGCAAAATGACGAAAGATTAATAATTCATTGACAGGCTTCTTATTAATGAGGAATGAGAGAAGCACTCGGTACCGCTGATTAACATGTATAATAATACCGTGCACTACCGTTTACTCGATGACAAATACTCTCTTTGCGATACGTGTACATAGCCGTGTGTGAATTGTATTTAGGTAAAAAAGAAAGAATCGTAACAGATGTATCGTGCAGTTGTATTTCTATTCTCTGTCTCTTTGCCTGCGTTTCCTTCTTGATTGACACACTCCTTTCCTGTTCCCCTGTCTTCTTCTATTCTCGTTCTCTGTATGTTCGACATCTCTGATGTTTTCACGGCGTACACCTTGCACGAGTCACTTGACAACACACATATACGCACAGACATCTACACCAAAGTCATAAAACTGTTTGCCTGCACACGGAAAAGAAACCGATTGAAATGCATTATACAACGACGCGCTTGATTGTTTCCTTGTAGCAAGGACCGATCTGTTTCTCCGATAAACGAGTCGACGATGCAACACCCGCAAGCTGTCTCGCGCAGTCCTGGCACTCCGACTCACATCGAGTTCGCTCAGAGTCCTAAGGTACGTGTACATACTAATTTTTCAATTTATTCTATAATCTGACTATGTTGGAATTATGTGAAAATTTGTCGATTGATTTTCAGAGTGCCACGTCGTATACTTCCATAAATAGCGGCGGCCAGTCATCTCCTCAGGTCCAGTATTACGGTTCAAGGCGGTCCAGCGTTCATTCGAACACCGAGCCTCAAGAAGTAGCCGATGCGAATGTGAAATTCGTGCGTGACACCAGCAGGATCTGGTACAAGCCGAACATATCTCGAGAGCAAGGCATGTACCTAATTTGTTCTTTAGAATTTTTTAATACCAAATTCCTAACGTTTGATGTTTTACAGCAATCGCGATGCTGAAAGATGAGGCGCCTGGAACGTTCGTCGTCCGAGACAGTAATTCCTTCCCAGGTGCCTTCGGGCTCGCTTTGAAAGTAGCAACTCCACCTCCGGGCGCCCCGAGCAGCCCCAGGGACCCGTCTAGCGAGTTGGTCAGGCACTTTTTAATCGAACCCACCTCCAGGGGTGTCAGATTAAAGGGGTGTGCCAACGAACCAGTTTTCAGCTCCCTGTCGGCATTAGTTTACCAGCATAGCTTGATGGCGATGGCCCTGCCTTGCCAGCTGCTCCTCCCTGAACCGGAAGCAGCGGCCAGAGCCCTCGATTCACCTGGGACGAACAGCACGCAGCAACTGCTCGCGCAGGGTGCAGGTAATAAAAATGTTACGCTCGAATTGTTGCAATTTTTATTCGCATATTTATGGTTCGCAATTTTATTTGTCAGCCTGCAACGTTCTGTATCTTTTCACCATGGACACGGAGTCATTGACGGGACCTCAAGCCATCAAAAAGGCAGTGACAACGATGTTCGAGCAAAAACCACTGCCTGTCGCAACCATCGTCCACTTCAAAGTTTCGACTCAGGGTATTACCCTGACAGACAACGCGCGCAAACTCTTCTTCCGCAGGCATTACCCCACGAACAATATTAGTTACTGTGGTTTGGATACTGAGGAACGCACTTGGGACTTCGCCAGCGAAGATACCAGCCGGCCAGCCAGTACCCAGTAAGTATAGATCTAACAGCTGATCATTTTCATCATCTTATCAGTTGACAAGATTTATTGTATTTTTCGTAATCGTATGTATCGTTGCAGTCGATGCTTCGGCTTCGTGGCCAGAAAACCAGCGCACAAATCGGACAATCAGTGCCACGTGTTCGCCGAATTAGAACCGAATCAACCGGCCACGGCCATAGTAAGCTTCGTGAACAAGGTTATGATGGGCAACTCTATAGCGAAAGCTAATATCGTCTAAATCCGTCGCATCGTCGCACGTGCCCGTACAACGGTTTCATCATTGACGCCTCGATTGAAGGAATTAAAAGTGATACGAAATATCAAGGGAAATCAAAGCTGAACGTCACTTACCGAAGAAAATACCGAAGGACGCTAGATAATTGATTCTCGTAATAGGTCTTCGTGCATTTCGTGAATGTAGGGTCGAGTCTGTAGAGAACATGAACGTTCTTCATTATCGTAGAAACTATCGCTAAGAATTGAATTGTTACTGTATCCGAAAGAGGGAAAGGTGAAATGTCAGAAACTCGATTCCATCCCCGTTTCAGTGATCGCCCGATTCAGAAAAGAATGTTATTATTGACGATCGTTACTGTTGGTTATTGCGTTAGCGTATAATAGAGTAATATAAATGGTACACGGAGCAAAGTACAATGAAGCTGGTCGGAGCTGTTCGATTCTCTTCATCGTAATCTGTAGACAGTCACGTTACGTTGTAAGGTTCATTAAATTAACGATTGCTACTTTATACCAATTTTTTACGTCTACAATTAAGATCGTTCCATGTTGATTGAGAACAGAAGTGAATTTCGTTTTCAATTGAACCTGCTCCCGTAGGGAGTGAAGTTACACAACGCGGTTATTGTACTTTGCTCCCAGCTCGAAACTAATTACGATCGATATGCACACGAACGTACTGATAGCTGGTAGGCATAGTTAACGATTACATCGACCGTGCTCTATGCGCGAATCTCGAAGATCATCGCGCATTCGAAGCGCAAAATCGCGAGTACGTGTCCCGACCGTGTGAGGAGGAGTAGTTACACATATGCATGTACCCCGTGGATCTCGGCAACGCAAAACGAGAACAAGAGATAGTCGAATAACTATTATATATATTAATCACGTTATACTTGGGACTCTCGAGTAATGTTTATCGAAGGAATGTTACGTCGTTGCGGAGTGCTTGTGCCTGAATCGTGGCCCGCAATGTTTCACGATGAAAACTGCGGATACAACGTTGCGAATAAAACGTTCTATAAATATCTGTAAATAAGTTAAACAGAAAGTAAGGTGTCGAGTAAAAAAGGCACTCGTTCATCCGAAGAGAAAATGGTACTGTGGAGGGATATGTGAAATAGAGGGAAAATGGTTAGGAGAGAAATTCTCCTGCGCATGTCAGCGTGACGGGAAATAAACGATACTCGAAGAGGAGTAAGCGTCTAAAAACGAAGCATCACATTTTGTTTGATGACCACCCTGTAGGTTCTTGCCATTTATTCGTCCTCGCGAGTGAGCGACCTTCTTCGTACGCGAATCAGCGAAGCAGGATCCCATCGACGAATATGCAGTCAATTATTACGAAGGAAGCCGTTACATGTAATTAATGACAATACCGTGCCACGAGAGGATCCGCGATAAAAGGAAGGAAACGAATGTTTTATCGCATCCTCGACGCCGTAACAATTTTCTTTCGTTCCCCTTCCCGTTCTTTCTACACTGTTTTCAATGTGTCATCGAGAAGATCGGTTGGGATTTTAATTAAGCTTCTCAAGATAGAAGAAGCGTCTGTTAGACACTGTGCTAGTCAAAATTCGATGTATACTCGAGCAGAGAGAATTTCGACGTATCGATCGTGATAATCACTACGTCGAGGAGCCGTTGCAAACCGCTCGATCTTTCTTCTCGATCCCCGAACCCTCCCTTCATTTCTTCGTTATCGTGGTTTTGTCTTGTATGTTTTAATTTTCGTACATGTGGAAAACTGACTAACAGAGTAATATTAATTTAACACCAGTCATTATTATAATTATTAATTATTTACTTATTTACGCTCTATTATTACGTACATTCACGCAATAATTGTACCGTCGCGTGCTGCAACGGTACGCTCTTATAGTTGTAACGATAATAAACCATATTCGCAGCGTAATACCGAGTACGTATTTTTTACCTACCTTTTCTATTTCGGAGAAAATGACAGTGAGAGTAACAATATCAATTTTATCTCTTACTGGTTAAATTCTGTATCATAAATTAATAAAATCGAATCATAGTATTTTTAGTGCATGACTTTTTATAAAATGACCAGTGGTCAAATAGTGGTCAACTGGTTACCAACCCTTTTAAAATCACTCGAATAATCATTGATAGTCATCCATAAATCGAGGAAGACCGAATTTTGCAAATTGTAAGCAAAAGAAATTTCGAAGTAGCAATTAGCCAATCGAAAACCCAGTTATGAGTACTCTCATTTGCTCTTTGGTAATACTAACTGCGCTTTTCTTACGTCTAGAACAGTCTTCGGGCAAAGTAGGATACTTTCTCGCTATCATTCTTCTTATTATCTATGAAGATCATTTTATTAGCAACGTAAATAGCATATCACATAATATTGCAGAAAATATCTGATCGAAAGTGAAAGTCGTAAACTAGTATTATCTCATTTGCAAAATGTTCTAATCAAATGCAATTCGCATATTAGACGCTGAATGGATTATAGGCTCTCGGTTAACAGTTGAACGTGGAATGAACCGTAGCAAAGAAAAATATAATAAAATATTACAATGTTTTTCTTCCTTTATCTACTTCTGAGTATAAGTAACATGATAAGTAAAATCAAATAATTGAAATAGATGGAACAAAAATCTTATAATTATTCAAATTTTCTTTAATTTGAAATAATTTCTGAACGCGAAGAAAAATAAAAAGCTGATTATGAAACTCTAGTTGTGCAAGGTCGTTCGGTAAAATTGTATTCTGCCAATACCAAGATCTTCTAAAATTCCGTATGAATCTAACAGACACAGAATGCCATATAGAAATCCCGTAAGCCGTAATGGGGCACCGAGGGGCATTCCAAGTGAAATTGTTGTTTTTCGCATACGAGCAACAGGTCTGGAAGACTGGTTCCGGCTCAAACCAACGAGATCATTCAACAAGGAGCCTTCGACACGGTCACACATCCTGGCCTGATCCAGGCCGACCATGGCTGTCGACTTCAAGTCGATCCTCGTGCTCGGTTTATCAGTCATTTTTATCATGAATCGAGTCACGGCTCGGCCGCAGCGCGCTGATTTTGAAGACCTTCCTGAAAGAATACATAATTCCTCTGTGGGAAGAGGTAATTGGTCTATGGAAAAAAGTCGAGAAATGAGGTACGCGTTCGGGGAACCTGAATTAATACTTCAAGTAATTGGTGACATTGACTTCAGTGAATAGTGCTGAGAACTCTGTTTCATTTAACTTCAATCCTCATTTATAATGAAATATAATGTGACTTTAGAAATTTTTCAATTAAATTGAAAGTTTAATAAGAATTGTAAATTCAATAAAAAAATATCTAAGCTCTTCTAAAGTGGTGAGTGTCATAATGTGTGAATAATATATTACTATTATAGGTATCTGAACGAAGAGAATATGTTGTTTAGTCTAATGGGCGAAGACGAAATGATCGAGAAGGAAGATAAAGGATTTTCTATTATGGATATGGTCGAGTCAATGTTTTCTGCTGTGGCTAACGGTATCGGTTCTATAATGACCAGTATCATTGGTACAGAGAAAAATCAGAAGTCTCGGTCTGCTAGAGTCAGCTACAAAAATTATCAATTAATTAGATTATTGCCTAATACTCAAGGACAAGTGAACGAGTTGAAGGAGCTTAAAGAAACCGAGCCGGAAGACATCAAATTCTGGACTGAACCAATGTATAATAAGTATGTTATCTTGATAGCACATAAAAATAATAATTTCAAGTTCAAATATTATTATAATATACATGTAATAATTTCAATGAACAGATTATAATTGAAGTCAATTGGAAATTAATATTTTAGAACAACTGATGTAGTCGTCTCGCCGGATCTCATCTCCGATCTGAAGATGTTCCTCAAAGACAGAGCAATTGATTTTCAAGTACTCATACCAGATCTTCAGGTACACGATATTAAACACTGGAGAAATATTAATGTTGATTATGTTGATTGAGGAATTTACCAGTAAACATGCAATTTAAAAAACAATTAGATATGATTACGACAATCGCGAAATTACCCTTAATTGAATGTTAATCTCTCTTCCTTTACGGTTTCATCTTGTTATTTTAGAAAACGATAGCTTATCAAAATCCGAAAATGACAAAGGAACAGCGAGTGGATCTTCTTAGTTCCCATGGTCATAGCATGACTTGGAAAAGATATCATCGATACGGAGGTAAGTAAATAATCAATTCTACTTTTTATATTCTAAACTAATCTAAGCTAATATTTAATTAACATTTTCATGATAAATGGAATTGTAATTAATGCAGCATATTTTTGCTTTTAAGATAGAAATAATAAACATGTATTTTCAGAAATTGTTAAATACTTGGAGTACTTAGCCCTTCGGTATCCGAAAATAGTTGAGTTAATAACGATAGGACATAGCTATGAGGGGCAACCGATTAAGATGATCAAAATTTCAACTGGGCTAAACAAAAAGGGTGAAGCCAAACCAGCGATCTGGATTGATGGTGGTAAGTTAAATTACTCAGTGTTGCTATTTGGAAGAAACAAGTTTATCCGGTTACTAGAAGGACAAAAAGCAATATACATGTATACAAGCAGATGTGTACGTGACTAACATTTTCTCGAAATAAATAGAGTATACTGAACGCAGTAAAAACGTAACCTTACCGGCTTCGTTTTTGACATGATAGCTGATCTTCGCTATTCTTCCTGGCTCATTTATTAATTTGCGTTCAAGCAAAATTTATAATATGATCAATCATTTTCTCAATGTAATCATATTTTATTATCTCGAAGCAAACATTTTAAGGCTTATTGCAGAACACATGTGCAGTAATATCACGGAGTGTTCTGTTTTATGTTAAAAAGTAAAGTTGAAATATCTCGGTTTATCTTTTATCAGGACTGGTTAAAGATATTTTTAATTTCGTAAAGATATCAGTTTTTATACCATTATAATTGTTGATTTTATCTTCAGTCTTATATTTATATTATGAAAATCTACAATAAATTGCATCAGAAATTTATATCTGCACTGTATATCTAAACGAAGTTCAATTACTACGATAGAATCTATAGCAGATTCTATGACGATCATATGACCCCATTATAAAAACAGTTATTCCTCTGCGACTATCTCACGATGCTCTCTCTAATATTTAAATTCTTCAAATTTTATCAACAGAAAATTTATAAAATTAAGCGAATTAAGTTGAAAAAATAATTTGCAAAAAATGTAATAGGTCCATTTAATTGATCTTTTATGGTTGTTCTACTAATCTGACCAATATTTCACCGCAGGTTTTTGATGATATTATTCATACATTAGATCGAATGTTTAATTCAAGTTTAATTAATTTTATAAGAGCATGTTTCGAAGAACGCAGAGTTTCTATAGTATACACATGCCCGATGCGTTCCACGTGATTTTATACCGTTACGCTCCGTATTTTTTTCTCGAAATATCATGACATTCGGCAGGCATGCACGCACGTGAATGGATCGGCTCCGCTGTGGCGACCTACATCGCCAATCAGTTAGTCGAGAAGAACACGAGTTACGCCAAGCTGTTGGACAATTCGGACTGGATGATTTTACCGGTCGCGAACCCGGATGGTTACGAGTTCAGTCATACCGGTGACAGATTGTGGAGAAAGACAAGAAGCAATCATGCCGAGGATCAAGAAAACAGCCGGTATAAATTATTATCCTCTCTTTCTCAACAAGGACATGAATGCGTGGCCGAGACGCACACCTGTGCAACCGTGCGAAATCTACTTGAGAGGGTCAATTTTTATGACCGGAAATCCAAATATAGCGACCGAAATCATCTTGGAAGAGTTTCGATTCTCTCCTCAGATGTTCTATACTTGGTGCTACCTTTGTAATAATTACAAAAGGTCTACGCATGAAATTGCAGGTCTAGAGACAAACCTTTAATTCTTTTCCCTCTTCTGTCTCTTTTTTCTTCGTCTATCTTAACGTACGAGCGAGCATTCGCTGGTTTGTTTATCCTTGTACTTGCCAGATGATAAAAGCGACCCTTTCAAGTGGATTCTACCTGGAGCCGTTCGTTGCATAGGTTTGTCAGAATCTTCGAATCATGAAGCTTTCTCTACAAAGCTATTGTATAGTCATGGGAAAGGACATAGTACCTCTCGTAAAACAGTGTTACCATCCCTCATATTTTTAATAATAGAGATTATGATGACATGTTACTCATTTTACGAGAGTTCTTATCCTTCGATAGATCATGATTTTTATAATGAGCATTATGGTTTTATCGGATCAAATTATATCTTTTGATGATAAGCTGGTTTACATAGATATTTGTATTCTAGTTTTCTTCAGCTGGTGAATCACTATACGAACTGGTTTTGGGGTAAATGCGAAGGTGTTGACCCGAATAGAAATTTCGGTTACCATTGGGGCGAGGTGGATGAGGGTGGCGCAAGCTTGGACCCTTGTCATGAGACCTATGCTGGCCCGCACGCTTTCTCCGAACCGGAAACCAAAGCGATGGCTGATTATATTTTAGCTAATAAAGAGAATATTAAGTAAGCGATAGTTAATCAAATTTTTCAATTAAATAACTTCGAATTACTGTATCGGAACAATTGGTACTTTATTATTTCGAACATGAAATACATCTACAACTGATACTACCTGCATAAGATTGACTGATAAAAAATGTTTTCTTTTTTTAATGAATATTAATTGAAATTTGACAGTGAAAAAAATATTTTTAGAATGTATCTGACCTTGCACTCTTACTCACAAATGTGGCTGGTTCCTTGGGGATACACGTACTCGAAGCCTTCTGACTATTCAGAATTGATGAACATGGCTAAGAAAGCGGTAGGGGCAATTTCAAAGGTACATGGTACTGATTATCAACTTGGACCATCGTCCGATCTTTTGTATCCAACATCAGGTACGATAAAGACTAACATTCGTATTATATTTAGCTACTAGTGACGTGCGCAAGCTGATAGCTAATTAATCATTTCACTTAATAGTAAAAATTTAGATAAGATTTAGATGATGATATTCCTGACAAGTATATCAGCATTTTTTGTAAAACTTAAAAAACTGTTCAGTTTCAATTAGATTGTTTACTGCTAACAAAATTTACGTATCAAAGTTACAAGAGTATAAAATAACTTAAAAGTAATAATAATAATAAACAAGAGACAAGATTCAAATATAAAATATTTTTTATATAAAACAACTTTTCTATTCTATGCCTGTGATTTAAAACACTGGAATTTCAGGCGCTTCAGATGATTGGGCTAAGGGCGTAGCTGGAATAAAATACGTTTACACTCTCGAACTTCGTGACCGTGGCACTTACGGATTCTTACTCCCGGCGTCGCAGATCGTTCCTACCGCTCGGGAAATTTGGGCTGGAATAAGAACGATCGCGCGTCTAGTCACTGGCAGCACGTGAAATCGATAAATGAAACATCCAAAAAATCCCGAGCACTGTCACGTATCTATTTGCTTCTCGTCGATAGCGATAAGAAACGCGAGCCGAATATCGACCGAAGAATCTGGCAGACGGCGATAATTTTCGCAGCACGTCTTGATAAACTCGACACAGAGATTGATCGAGATCGCCGATGTTTAATTATGTTTTATTACCAAATTTTATAGTAGCAAAGTTCAACGAGGCCGATTTATCATTCCTGAATTCTGTATTTTAACAGGTGCGTCGTTATAGCAGTAAAACTGAGTAAATGTTACCGCTATCCAGCATGAACAGTCTGTACTTTTTAGATATGTAAATATTGTAAAGTATTGACAAAGGAGATAACTGATAAGGAATATATGTATGATGTATTTAATTTAAAAAGGAGATATAATATATATGTAATTTAATATGTATGTACGTATGGAATACATAAATATATTAATGTTCTAAGAAGAGAAACAATTTCGTAATTAAATTAAATAAACTATACCGTAGTCATTGAGCAACATGCAGCTAAAATACAATGAACTTTGGATATACATATACGCACTTTCATTCATCTTCTGTGGATGATGAAATGTAAAAGTATACTCATCCCAAAGAGGATTCGAATTTAATGGTGAGTATGTGTAATCAGTGCGATATGATTATTTCAATTGTGGTAACAATACATTATTGGAAAATTGTGATCACGATACTGCAAGATAAATCATGAGAATTCAAGAGTGCCTCCTTTAATATAAACATGTTTAATATAAAAATATCATCAAGTGATCTTGTTATCGATTACAATTATCACCAGTTATCGAGCTGTAACATGTATATAAATCGTAATTTCGACTCGAATCTACGAGTTCTGTCGAGGCAATCGTGTAACCATGATCGCCAAGTGTGTCCTGGTCTCTCTTGTTGTCTTCCAGGGTAAGTAAATCATACTCTGTTTGCAAACTTCAAAATTAATCAATTTGTTTTATTTAACATATTTTCATTATACACATTAACCCCTTGCACTCGAAAGAGTTTTCCACAATTATTTGATACATTTTTTACTTTTCGATTTTTACCATGACGTCTTAAAGAAGAACTTTTATCCAATGAATTTTGTGTTGCTTTTTTCTGTGGTATTATATTAAATGAGCATAATGTAAAATTATCATTATTTTTTCGGATTTTTTAAATTAATATAATTGTGTAGATTAAATGTTTTAAAATTAAAGTCACCACTTGCATCACTCGAGTGCAAAGGGTTAAAATTTCATTGAAAATAATTTTGATGCATGAAACTTAAAATCAATTTTTAACACATATGAATACTGATGAAATTAATTGAATTTAATTTATAGTTTGCTGGGCCGTACCTGCCGTGCCCTACAAACTGACGCCGCGCATCACTGACGGAGTAGATGCCGCGCGCGGTGAATTTCCATACCAGGTTTCCATCCAATGGGGAATCCCACCCCTCACCCAATACAGCCACTCATGCGGTGGTTCCATCCTGAACGAAAACTGGGTTTTAACCGCGGGTCACTGTGTGATGAAAGTTGGAAAATCTAGAGTCGTCGCTGGAAAACACTTGTTGAACAAATCCGAATCGCAAGAACAAGTAGTCGACGTTGACAAGAGCATCGTCCACAGTGGATACCCCGGGTAATGAATCCTTCCTTTCATTCGTTAATTCCAAATTCAGAAAAGATACAAAGGAAAAAATGTGCCATTTATTTTAAAAGTAGCCTAAGTCTATTTTTCAACAAAATTAAGCTAGCTATTTTAATATTCACGTTTCTGTGCTATATTTAAAGCACTTGACTTACTAACATTATTTTATTTGTGACTTTATATAGTGGCGTCGCACAGCATGACATTGCCCTGTTGCACTTGAAAACTCCCCTGAAGTTGAACAAGTTGGTAGCGCCCATCAAGTTGCCCGCGCAGGGACAGCAACAAACCGGAGATGCCGTCCTCTCCGGATGGGGATCAACTTCCAAGGGACTGCTACCTACCTTGCCGAACACTCTTCAAAAGGTTGTTGTTCCCATTGAGGACAACGCTCAGTGTTTGGAGGAACTTAAGAGCGTGAGCTCCATTGGCAAACAACCCGAAATCTTCGACACGCAAGTCTGCAGTGGATCCGCTGGAAAGGAAATATCCGCCTGCTCTGTAAGCCATTAAAATTATTTATAATGTTACAGAAATTAGAATAATTTATATTTATCTATTTGTATATATTTATGTATTTAATATATTCAGTCTTATTTCGAAGATAAGGCGATAGAATATTGAATATTATTTTCATAGAGCAGGAGGTTGATAGATTATGTTTTATGCACAGGGTGACTCTGGTGGCCCACTCGCCCAAGGATCTGGAGCCGACGCTGTTCAAGTCGGTATCGTCTCTTGGGGTGTGATGCCATGCGGCGTCAGCCACATGCCATCCGTCTACACACGCGTCGCATCCTACGTTGACTGGATCCACGAACACATGAACTAATTGTTGAATTAACTTTGGATCTCCTCTCTTTTTACATTTTGTTTTCCAAATTAAAAAAAAACAATGACGAACAATGTATATAATTTGACTTTTCGAAATAAAGGAAGTAATTAAATTGATAAATCCAAACGACGTTGTTATTTTTAACATAGCTGTGTTTACACTGCACGAAAATAATTGCAATTACGATTCGATAAAAAGATCGATAAGCGAATGTCGAGACGATGAAAATTGTTTGTTAATTGATAATGTCCAGTTATCGATATTGGAATCTACTGATCGCAATCGTATCAATCTAAATCAATTGACAGTCGCTGAACAATAGTAAAAGCTAAATCTCTCAATAAATCATTTTTTAATGTACGATTTGAATATGAAAAACATATTACTAAATGTCTGATAGTTCGTCCCTTTTATTTTAATTAATTTTACCATTTATTAACCCCTTGGCATACAATGACGTACAATGAGAAATTTGTATGTCCTGAAAATATAAATGTTGCGCCTAATACATATTATAAAAATGTATAAAATGTCTATTTTGTAATGTTGAAGTGAAATAAAAAATATTTACGTACATGGAATGCATTTTTTTTATCCATTACTGTGAACGTTTGAATTTACAAAATAATCGCAGATACCAGTAAAATAAATTGTTTTGTTTTAATATTCTATGTATTTCTAGGTATTAAAAAAGAAAATATGTTAAACATTAAGCTCTGTATTGCTGCTTTGTATAGTATTTTATAAGACTTTCTCTTTTACAAGAACTTTCTCAGCTTGATAAGACATGTATCGCAGTAACATGTTCACTCATCAAATCTAGTGTTGACCGAGCTTCGCCCCGTCGAATATATGGCATATACTAACATAGTAGTATATATATAATTTTTTGGATTACTACTAACAGCATTATGAAATTGAAAAATGAGACACAACTGATATCGCATACAAAGAATATTCATACAATATAAAAGCGCAGAAATTAATTAATGAAGTATTTTCACCTAAATCTTTAATAAAAAAA